>JAESVK010000606.1:1675737-1703829 GCA_017140935.1 Hamamelis virginiana | reverse complement strand
AACATAGTAATACCATAGTTGAATGGTATGATTGTGGTACAATCACAGCTGATGATAGAACTAGAATAGATATTTTCTGTTTCCTACTCACACGAGCCCATATCCTTGCTTTTCTATCAATCTCTAATTCTAATCTTCCTCCCCAATCTGATATTATGGTGCCGGTATAGACCGAAATTCCGTTATGGTCCAATTCTGACCGGTAATAAATTCCGGGGCTTTGCAATATTTGATTGATCACAATTCTGTATATTCCATTTACTATAGAAGTTCCCAGGGAATTCATTAGAGGAATGTTTCCAATAAAAATTGGGGATTGTATGTAAAAAATTGGCACATTTCCCACAAAATTTGACCCTTCATGAGGGCAAAAATGTCCAATTAATTGAACGGAAGTGCATAGAGGGAAATTCTCAAAACATGGGTTTATGTAGGGAATTTTTGGAAACTATGGGGGAGTATTGAGGGAAAATTCCCTTATATATACAGAGATATTCGAGGTGGGCCTGGCTGGAGAAGCCATATCCCATTCCCGTCCCAAACCTATAGGGTTTTAATTTTTTTTCTCAAACCCTATAGAATTTTCAAATATATTTCCCAAACCCTTCCCAATAGGGGCGGGTTACCTTTTTAACCCGTCCCATTGACATCCCTAAATATGGGGCTTAGGGATTCTTATCAACCGACAAGATTGTTAAATAATGGTGAAATCTTGATGTTACATGATAATAAAGCTTTGATTTCTTACAATCTTAAGGAATGAAACTTTTTAGGTCTTGATATTTGTCCAAAACTCCATATGAGCTTTGGAAAGGTCGAAAACCAAACATTAGTTATTTCAAAGTTTTTTGTTGTAAATGCTTCATTTTGAATGATAGAGAACATTTATCTAAATTTGATGCTAAATCCGATGAAGGTGTATTTATTGTTTACTCTATGAATATTAAAGCTTATAGAGTTTACAATAAACGCACTCAAACGGTTCAAGAATCAATTCATGTTGTTTTTTATGAAGCTAACCCTTTTACTTCTAAACAAATTGTGTATGAAGATGATGTATCTAGGCCTATCCCTCCATTGGATGAAGGAGTCAATGATCCAATTCCAAATTACTCATCCAATGAAGCACCAAAGATGCACCAAAGGAGCCCTTGCCTAAGGAAGATGAAGCTCAACAAGAAGAAACTCATGAACTTCCTAAAGCTTGGAAATTTGTAAGAAATCATCATATTGAGCAAATTATAGGTAATCATTCTCAAAGGGTAAGCACTCTCTCTAATCTTAGAAATAGTTGTGGCAACATTGCATTTGTTTCTCAAATTGAACCTAAACATTTTAGTAAAGCCGAAAATGATGAAAATTGGATTATGGCCATGCAATAAGAACTAAATCAATTTAAAAGAAACCAAGTTTGGAAACTAGTGCCTAAACCTAATGACCATTCTATCATTGGTACTAAATGGGTTTTTAGAAACAAAAAAGATGAAGATAGAAATGTAATTAGGAACAAGGCAAGACTAGTTGCACAAGACTATAATCAACAAGAAGGTATTGATTACGATGAAACATATGCATCAGTTGCTAGACTTGAAGCTATTCGAATGCTCATTGCTTTTGTTAGTTTTAAAGATTTCAAATTGTATCAAATGGATGTGAAAAGTGCATTTCTAAATGGTTATATTTCGGAGGAAGTTTATGTTAAACAACCTCCTGGTTTTGAAAATAGCACTCTTCCTAACCATGTGTATAAACTTTCAAAAACACTTTATGGTTTAAAGCAAGCTCCTAGAACATGGTATGAAAGGTTAAGTACCTTTTTGCTCTCAAATGGCTTCATAAGAGGCAAAATTGATACTACACTTTTCATAAAGCTCAAAGAAAATGATATGCTAATAGTTCAAATTTATGTTGACAATATTATTTTTGGTGCTACTAATGATCTTCTTTGTCAAGAGTTTGCTAAATTCATGCAACAGGAATTTAAAATGAGCACGATAAGAGAATTAACATTCTTTCTTGGCCTCCAAATCAAGCAAACCAAAGATGACATTTTAATCAATCAAGCCAAGTATATGAAAGACATGCTAAAGAAATTTGGCATGGAATGTGTAAAGTCTAGTCCCACACCAATGAGCCCTTCAACTAAGCTTGACATTAATGAAAATAGTAAGAAAGTGGATCAAAAATTATATAGAGGTATGATTAGTAGTCTTCTTCACTTAACCGCCAGTAGACCGAATATCATGTTTAATGTATGTTTATGTGCTAGATTTCAAGCTAATCCCATGGAGTCCCATTTACATGCCAGTTAAGCGCATATTTAAATATCTTGTTGGAACTCATGATTTACGCTTGTTATATCCAAAGCATGCTTCTTTTAATATTGTTAGTTATTCGGATGCGAATTTTCCGATTATAAAACCGATAGGAAGAGCACTAGTGTCACTTACCATTTTCTTGGCCACTCACTTGTTTCTTGGTTTAGTAAGAAACAAAATTCAGTTGCTCTTTCCACCACCGAAGCGGAATATGTTGCCGCGGGAAGTTGTTGTGCTCAAGTTCTATACATGAAACAACAATTTGAAGACTATAGGGTCAACTTTTATCACAATCCCATTCGTTGTGATAATACTAGTGCTATAAATATATCTAAAAACCCTTGCTTGCACTCACGCACAAAACACATTGAAATTAGGCACCATTTTATTCGTGACCATGTGCAAAGGGGAGATGTTGAACTAGAATTTGTAAGCACGGACCAACAATTGGCAGACATTGTGAACCAGCTGACCCGGATCGGGAGGCCGTTCACTTTTGAATCATTGTGGATTGTGGATGATCTTTATCCGTCTCGATTTATCCTTCTCTATTATCCACTCAAGATTGGGTTTTTGAAAAAGGATAAGTGTTTACAAAAAAACTGGGAGTCGCCACCTTATTTTTAAGTAACAAGGAAACCATAAAAAAGAGAGTTTCATTTTCAATAAAAGAATGACCCTATATTTTGGAAAAGCATGGTCTTCGAATCAAAGTTGGATTCGAGGGCTAGGTTATGAAGTGGGAAGGTTCCAAGGGACTCCTTGTAGGCACCCACCTCACCCTAATTAAAGGTCTCCTAATTACTTTTGGGCTTTATCAAAATCTCATAAAAAACAACTCTATCATATCTAATCAACCAAGAAAGTAGTGTAGATAATACTAGATAATAGATAATAATAATAAAAAAAGAATCAAAATCCTAAAGACCTTATGAGACATAGAGTCATCCTAAGATTGGACTTGCGCCATATTGACTGCCTACATACCTTACCAATCTCTTGATAAGAATCAAAGTCCACGTAGTTCAATTACTTAGGACTCTCATATTGTAATGAACTACATAGTCGAAAGAATTCTATCTTATCTAAGACTCTAACTTCGAGAGTTTGATCAAAACACTTTTGTATAAAAGATGGAATTTCATTCCAATTAAACCACTTTCAAAATCACTTACTTTTAGAGTTTTTCTCGAAGTAGACTCCTAAATTAGGTAGAACTCAATGGCTATTATAGTTCTTACAACAAAAGACAGTCCCAAGTGGGATCAAGTAACCCCCCTAATCCTAGAGTCTCTAACTAGTCTTAAGTTAGTCTAAATACCTAATATACTAACATTATGCATGCTGGAATTTATAAAAAAATACACTAAATATGCAATGGAGAATATAAACAATGCATGAAAAATATCCTAAATGCAATCTAAATTATCTACATGTACCTAAGCATGTTTCTATGTTAGTTTGGATCCTAAAAATGACTTTTAATCTACTTTAAAGTCACTTTTAAACCTTGGACAGATTTGAAAGTGATTCTAAAATGAATTAAAACTCAAGAAAATAATGAATAAAAAGATATATAGATGATCCAACATGCAACCTAATATGATATACTAAGATTACCATATGCAAAACTATTCAAAAAAAGTGATTTAAAAATGGTGATTAAGTCATATTAAAATGGATATTCAAATCTGAACAGATTTGAACACACACTTTTAATGGCTTTAAAACCATTATTAATTCACCAAAACAATACTAAAAAAGTGTTAAAAGACTAAAACCCTATATGCAATACTTATTTTGAAACAACCAAACTTGATATACAAAATTTTATGAGAAAATTTACATACTAACTATCCTATATGCAACTAAGCTCTAACCTTTGAATACCCAACTTAGGTACCCATCCCTAGCATGATATGAACATAAAAGAAGAATGAAAGAAAAGAAGAAGAAAAAGAAAAATAAGAAATATGCAAACTAAAAACAATGACTAACCATACTAACCTTTCTTTAGCCTTCTTCACCTTTGCTTCTAACCTTTTCTTCAAACTCCAAGGACTCCAAGGACTTCAAAGATGCAACTAAAGTTGCTTAGGGGGTTGGTGTAATGCCTTGAGGCTTTACTCTACCAATTTGGCTCTTTAGATGCCTTATGAGATGTGTTAAAACTGATTTCAGGGCTCTCTATTTATAGAGGGACTTGAAATTGATCAATGGCTGAGTTTAAATCTCTTAGGAATGATCCAAGGGCTCTAAACCAGCCTTCCAAGGGCTCTCAATTCATCCCAAAGTCCCCAAGGCTGAGCTAGACACATGGCAACCTTTGGAAGAGTCCTAGATGGAAAAAAGACTGAAAAATAGCAGTTTTTGGGCGAGGGCTCAGGTGACCATCCACCTTGGGATGGTTGGTGTTGTCCCAAGTATGAAACCCTAGAGGGGGGTGAATAGGGTTTATGGCAAACTTTTCAGTTAATTACCCAATAAAAATTAGTGATCAATTACTAATAACAGAAGCAATAATATAAATGCAAGTAATTGAAAGAGAGAAGGGAAGAGAAATCAAACACAAAGATTTAACGAGATTTGGACTCCGCCTACTCCTCGCCTTGTGCCTCTGCCCAAGGATTCCCCAACAATCCACTAAGGATTAGCTCCTTCAAGGTGGAGAAACCTTTACATGATCTTCTTTATCCCAGGTGGAAGATCCTCACCTCAAGCTCACAAAGAACTTAGCAAATGGCTCACAAAGAACCCACTAGTGCTCACAAAGAACACTTCTTCAAGCTTCACAAAGAATGCTTGGCCAATGCTCACAAAGAGCAACTCTCCAATGCTCACCAAGAGCACTCACAAGATTTACAAAGAGATGAGATATAGATACAACAAGAAAACTCCCCAATGAGTAGATGAAATACAATTGAAAGCTCTCACTAATATCTCTCAAATAGATGAACTAGATTGGCTTCAAGAGAGTATGATGATTTTGACTAAAATCACACAAGAATGATGTGAACTATGTTGGTATATGTTTGAGTGTGATCATTAGCTCATTCAAGACTCATATGATGAATATTAATAGCCCCAATAATGAATATGGCCGTTTAGAGACAAAATAGAGCCGTTAAAAACTAGCTGTTATGAAGTGTCAGGTTGATTAGTCGACTAGGCACATGTGTTAGTCGACTAGGAGGTTTAAAATACCTTAAAAACACTTTCCGGACATGGTTAGTCGATTGGGCAAAGTGGATTAGTCGACTAATAGGGTGTTTAGTCGACTAGGACAAAGTGTTAGTCGACTAGAGGATTATTTTTCTAGAAAACAGCTACTGCACTTCGATTAGTCGACTAAGCATGGGTGTTAGTCGACTAAGGCCAATTTTTGCATTTTATGAAAGTTACATATTTGAAAACTAGACTTCTCAAGCTTTCCGTGGCCGCCAAGATCATAGAAAATGGAGTCCGGATGAGAGAGATATGCCCATTTTAAGTTGGAATTTTTTGTCAGGAAAAGTTCAGCATTTATAAAAACATTTTGTCTTTTAAATCCAAATAGCCCACTAAGAGTTAAAATCAATTTTTGACCAAAATGTGATTTTCCAAAGTTAAAACCTATGGTCTTTAAGTCATAATTAATTGAGCCAATGTAGTTCATCCTAAAGAGAGATTTACATAATAAATCCTAAGCACTCACACAAGATAAAATCTTCACAGAATTTCTTCAACACTTGTGCTTGGCATGTGTTAGGCTTCATCTTTGACTTCAATAAAATTGTTGCTTTTTGCTTCATGCTCCTTAGTAATTGTTCAACAAATTCACTTGAGCTTAGCTTTAATGATGGTTGAGCCTTCTTCAATTGACAATTTGAATCTTGTTCTTATATATAAGCATATATATATATATACTATAATGGATAAATAAGAACTATAGGATAATGTCAATTAACCAACAAGGTTAGTCAAATAATCACTTAATGATATTTAGCAATTAACAAGAGTGAATGACAAAGTATTCATATGTATAATTGAATATACATAATACAATGTTTGTTATCATCAAACATTGAGCACAATGTGGATATAAAATAAATAAATCAATCAATGATTTGTGGCTCCCCCTAACAATATGCATATAAAGATACTAAAGATTATCATTTAAAGCATATGCATATTTTAGGTAAAACAAATTCATGATGCAACAATAAGTCCATGAGACAAAGATATTCACATCATCATGAATTTTACCACAATTCATGCTAGTAAATATACACAATATGCAAATCAAATAAAATCACAATACAATGATTATTATCATCAAAATCAACCAACCAAGGTGGAAGCCATAAGGCTAACAGTTGGCTGTCCCTCAAGGACGGTTGGCCATCCCTTGGTGGACGGCCATCGAGCCTGCAGCCCAATTTTGCCCTATTTGGGCCTATCTCAGCCTGTTTCGACCCGGTTTCGGCCTTTTTCAGCTTTTCGGACCCATTTTAAGTCCAAATTCGACGATTCAAGAGCCAAAACGATCATGATTCCATTCTCCATGTTTTAAGAAGTGTTTGAAGTGAAAATGCATTGACCAAAGTCAAGGTTTTGGAAAAAAATCAACCGATTAGCTGTTTAGGGCCTGCTGGGCCCAAATTAGAGTTTTGAAATTTGCTAACTAATTGCTCTCAAAATCATTCATTCTTCTCGAAACAAGTTTTAAAACATTTTAAGAAAGTGCTTTGAAGCCTTTGAGGGCTTTGATTTGATAAAAAGATCGAAGCCCGGTCGTTCCCGGTCAAAACCCTAATCTGAACTTAAAAAGGGGCCTTTGGGCCTCAATAGCCAAACATGAGCCAGAAGGCTCAACAGACCTTGCCACTGATCAATTTAGCTACCAAACACACCTTAAATATCCATGTCAAAGCCTCGAGATCATTCGGGACAAGATCGACAGTCATTCAAAGCTTTTGTGATTCAAAGGACACTACTGCCCTTCAAGTCACAAAAGGCCTTATTTTCTATCAAGCCTGGTTCAGAATGCCATGAAATTTTACAGGGATGTTCCTAGACTCTCTAAAAACTAAATGCAAGAAGAACCGACTCAATCTAGCCTAAAAACCTACATGCGATAATGACCTCTAACTGACTACTCATAAGGGTAAAATTGGCAACTTAGGGTTTTAACACCCTTTCTCTCTGCAAATCATAGACAACCATTAATGACCCTTCCCATGGTCAAAAATGGATGTCTACGGAAGCCCCTCGTTGATGTTCATGGCTTCGCCAGTGAATATCAACGAAATAAAATGACATCCCATTTCTGCCACAACAGAAGAAGGATGATCAAATTAATTACTCACAAACACCGATCAAATCATCATCTTTGGAAGTCCTACACACACTTCCGATAATCTTGGGGGACCGCAGTCCTTTTGGAAATCACACACATATTTACAATCATCTTATCTTAAAAGTCTACGACTCTTCTTGGAAGTTACACACTTCCAATAATCTTATCTTAAGAGACCGCAGTCTTCTTGGAAGTCACACACATACTTCCAATAATCTTATCTTAAGAGGAAATCTCACACATATTTCCAATTGATCATCATTGGAAGTCCAACACACACTTCTGATGATCTTGAGGGACCGCAGACTTTTTGGGAGTCCAACACATACTTCCAATCATCTTATCTTAAGAAGAAATCTCACACATATTTCCAAGTTTGGAAGTCCTACACACACTTTCGGTTATCTTATCTTAAGAGAAAATCTCACACATATTTCCAATTTTGGAAGTCCTACACACACCTCCGATTATCTTATCTTAAGAGGAAATCCCACACATATTTCCAATTTTGAATGTCATACACACACTTCTGGTTATCTTATCTTAGGAGAAAATCTCACACATATTTCCGATTTTGGAAGTCCTACACACACTTCCAGTTATCCTATCTTAAGAGGAAATTTCACACATATTTCCAATTTTGGAAGTCCTACACACACTTCCGGTTATCTTATCCTTAGAGTCTACGACTCTTCTTGGAGGTCACACACACACTTCCAATCTAATTTGCCACTATTTCTTTTTGACGACTTGAATTATCATCGACACCTGCACTCCTCAACATTATCAATATCACTTGACATTATTCTCATACACATTTCATGCATATTTCTTCACATCTCATGCCACTACAAGAAAAATGACCTTTCGCGGCGTTTTAAAAACGCCGTAAATAGCCTTTCGCGGCGTTTTTAAAACGCCGCACAAAACACCGTAAAGACGAGTGCCGTAAAAGAATTTAGACATAGACAGCGTTTTTAAAAACGCCGTTAATATTAGCTTTCGCGGCGTTTTAAAAACGCCGTCAAAAGTTCTTTCGCGGCGCTTTAAAAAAGCCGTTAAAAAAACCTTTTGCGGCGTTTTTTAAAACGCCGTTAAAACTTCTTTCCGCGGCGTTTTAAAAACGCCGTTAAAAGCATTGTAGAACTTTTTCACGGCATTTTAAAAACGCCGCAAATATACATATATTTTTATTTTTATTTTATTTTTATTTATTTATTTGCGTGCTTGCTTGCTTGAGATACCATTTATATGCATCTTTATTTTATTTATTTTTTTGCTTACTTGCTTGAGATACCATTTGTATGCATCATATTGAATCTAATTCTGACATAAAGATAGAAAAATGGACATTCCATTAAAATAAATTCTCAAAATCAAATTCTTCACATTTTATAACTTTGAAAGTTCTAAACACAAAAAAGAACCATTTGTATATACATCAAATTCCACAACAAGTTTCTTAAAAAAACAAATTTCTCCTACATTCATTCCCTTCCAAAATAGACCTAGGAAAAAAATAAAAAAAGTGGCTTAACTTCATCCATCCTTCATTTCTTGTATCTCCAATGTGATAATCTTCGAACTGTGAAAACAACATAATAATTGCAAAAAAATTATTATCAACTTCAAATACACATTTCACAAATCATAGTAACAATCACATGAACCGTTCAATTTTCAACACTTTTATAATGATAGTATCTGATCACTATAATAATCAAATGACACATCCTACTACTCCTAATAATAAGCAATTCAACTAACAATCACATGAACCATCCTAAATATTAAATAATATATTGTTTTAATTTTGAGACTAAAATCCGGCAGAGTTCCGCCTATTTTTGCAACATTCCAAAATTTCACCTGACAATATAAGAGTTTTATAGCACTTCTATAATCAATAGCATATAAATGTAATATGTCCGTGAAAGAGTAGCAACGATTCAACATAAACAAATCAATTTATAGCAAGACAACTTTTCCCATTGAAACAATAAGAGACAAATATGTCCGTGAGAAGTGTCGTAACCATGCCATATGCGGCCCAAAACTTAACCATGCAACCAAGAGAAAAAGCTAAATCAAAATTGCAATAATGAATGGCATACAAGAAATAGTTTGTCCCTTTTTTTTTTTTTTTGATAGGCAAATAAACAAATTTTATTAAAGAAGTATAAACATAGCAATTACAACTCCACATCCACCCAAAAACAGATTAAATTCCCAAGCAAACCTTACACAAGCATCACCCAATTACAAATGCCAAACCAAATAGAAACAGTTTGTCCCTTCGAATTATGAGTTCTCACTAACTCTAATAGATGCAACCATTAGCATATGTATAACCAAACAATTGAATTGATTTAACCCACATAGAAAGCATCATGCTAATATAGTGCAGCCATGGGATAATAAATAATTAGATCAAACACAACAAGCATCTTACTTGTGAGATATATATGACACCAGTAGGATTGTTAACATTGATATAATATGCACCAGAGGACAGCATGATGAAGACCAATGAGCAAATGGGAGAACAACAAACTTCAATAACAACAAGATACGTACCTCAAGGATTTCGGAGATGATTGGGGCCAACGTCAGCAGCAGATCGAGACTAGGGTTTGACTAGGGTTTAATGGAGAATCCTTGTGAGGCCTCCCTCTGTTTCGAAGATGAACAAATCTACAGATCTCCAAATCGAGACCAGATCTACAGATCTGCAGAAGTGTTATCGGTAGCGAGGAAGGGGATTAGGCTCTTGGCTTACTATTATGCAGGAATGACCCAATGTATCTCTCATGTGGCTAGGTTGACGCTATTATGTGGAAAAGACCCCGATTTTATCAAAGATTAGAGATGTAACTGATACTATGTCTCTGTCTTTGACCTATCGATTGAGGGGTGCTTCTTATAGTATCTGTGGAGCCGAACGCCGGGCGTGAATCGAAAACTAGTAGCAGATCGAGACTGAAAGAGAGAGAGCAGCAAAAGTAGATCACGCGAGGAAGGAGATTAGGGTTGAACAATGGAGCAAGCAGATCGAGACAGAGAGAGAGAAAGAGAGAGCAAAAGGAAATCGCGCGAGTTGGATGAATGAGTGCGCGGGGAAAGGAAAAGAAAACGAGGGAAAGAAGGAAATTTGGGAGGACTATCCAAGGCGTTTTTATAAAAACGCCATTATTTAGACTTTTTGCAGCGTTTTTTAAATGCCTTAGAAAAAAGAAATTATGCGGCGCTTCTCAAACGCCTTGTTAAGTAGTCTTAGAAGGCGTTTTTTACTAAAACGCCGCAAAAAACTATATATAAGGGACTTTAGATGGCGTTTTATCAAAAAACGCCGTGAATATTATTTTTAATGGCGTTTTATAAAAAAACGCCGTGAAAGAAGCGTCGCAAAAGGTCATTTTTGTTGTAGTGTGCAATCCACATAACCTTTATTGATTTGGGCCTCCAAAGTGGGCCTTTCTCATTTACAAACCTTCAATGGGCTATCTTATCTTCACAATCCCTTCATGGGCTTCACAATTTCATCATTTCACTTGTGCTTGTAACCATTTCATGATTACCAACCTTACTCACATATCATCCATTTTCATATCTCATAATTTTCATCCAAAAATTCATCATTTCATGTGAACTTTCCTATTTACAATCACTCAACTCTCATCTTTTCATGCATAAACCTTCTTCATTTCTCATCTATGCATCAAATTATCTTCAATCTCAATCAAATGGCTTTCCCAAATCTCAATTTTGAAAGAAAATTGGTCAAAATAAGATTATACCTCGGTAATCATCATAACTTTGACCTTTGTCACACTTTGCTCTATTTTACCTAATCTTCAAATCTTCTGCCATCTACAGGTGCATGTATCATATACTAAAGCATGCTTGGCGTATACTGCGGCATTGATTAGGGAACTCCAAAGGATAAATTTTGATGCACATAATGCCAGTATAGCCGCACGGGTAACTTTCACTTTACTCTTTCAATCACCAACAATTTCATTCTTCACCAATCTCACCTAAACTTTGGGTTTGCAGGCTTCGAGCCAGCCTTCACAGGAGCACCATGGATCGCGAAGGGATCACGAGGCGTCGGGTTCATGGGGAACGAGGAAATCATCCCGGCGGAGATGATTTTGTACTATTGGGCCCAAGAGAGGCCCGCTTAGGATTTTTTATGTAATTTCTATGTAATTTCTCTTATATGTATGCACTAATAACCCTGATCAATGTGTAATTATATCTCAATGAGAATATAAATATGTTTCAATTGCCTTTTTGGTTAAATTTTAACCCGAAAATATGTCAAAATTGACTAAGGGAGGGCCGCATAGGCCAAAAATCCGAAAAAAGCCGAAACCGGGACGAAACGGGCTTAGATAGGCCCGCATAGGCCAAAAATAGCATGGAAGATCGACGACCATCCACCAAGGGACGGCCAACCGTCCATGAAGGATGGCCAACCATCCCAAGGAGGACGGCCATCGATCCCCTTAGCCAATAACTGCACTTTTTGAGTGGTTTTTCTGCCCGGGACTCTTCCAAGCCCTGCCATGTGTCTAGTTCGGCCATAGGGACATGAGTATGAACACCTTGGAAGAATGATTTTGAGCCCTTGGATCATTCCTAGGAGATTTAAACTCAGCCATTGATCAAACTCAAGCCTCCCTATAAATAGAGGGCCATGAAATCAGTTTCAACACATAGAATAAGCTTTAGAGAGCTAGCTTGGAGAGAAGAGGCTTGAGCAATTACACAAGCTTCCCCCATAGCACTCTAGCTTAAGTTTTAAATTTTTTGAGGTCCTTAGAGTCCTTGGA
The DNA here is from genome assembly GCA_017140935.1 of Hamamelis virginiana. NCBI lineage: Eukaryota > Viridiplantae > Streptophyta > Magnoliopsida > Saxifragales > Hamamelidaceae > Hamamelis > Hamamelis virginiana. Next base: position 1,691,335 of record JAESVK010000606.1, on the reverse strand, counting down.
GAGAAGGCTTGGAGCTTGAAGAGAAGGCTTGAAGCTTGAAGGCTTGAAGGCAGAGGTTAGTAGTTTTCTTTTCTGTTCATGTTCTTGTTCTTGTTCTTTTTCTTTTTTTTAATCATGTTAGGTTAGGTTTTTATTTTATTAGTATGCATAGGGTTTAGTTTATTGTTAGTATGCATAGGATATAGTTTATCATTAGCATGCATAGTATAAGTTCCATAGTTCTTTAGTATAATAAACTAGCTTATTTTCATATGCATATTTCTCTTCTTCCATTCTAATATTATCATATCATATTAGTATTAGGATTTATTTTATATCTAGAATATATGATAATATATTAGTTTCATGCATATTATTTTCTTAATGTTAGGAAAGTATATTAATCCATTTTTTTTAAGTTTTATATTGTTACCATGTTAGAGATGCATATTAATAGTTTAGGTTTATGTCATTACTTTAATCATGTCTTATTTGGAATAATATGACTTGTGTTCGAGGGAGCATGCAAAGGTAAGATTCTTCCCTTGTGTTAGATTAAGTAGTTTAAGCATGAGATTTGGTTATTTTGGTGTAGTTTTACATATGGTAGTGTTAGTATATCATATTAGGTTGCATGCTAGATCATTTATACCTTTTCTATTTACTTTTAAAGCTATATTCAAATCTGTCCATGGATTGAAAGTAACTTTAAAGTAAGTTAAAAACCATTTTTAGGGCCAAAACCAACTTAGAAATATGCCTAGGTTCACATAGTTTGATTAAATTGCATTTAGGGTCATTTTTCATGCATTATTAGCATTGTTTATCGCATTTTTTATTTATTCTATTTAAATTCCAGCAAGCATGCATTTAGTATTTTAGGTATCTAGACTAACCTAGGATTAGCTAGAAACCCTAGGATTAGGGGGGGTCACTTGACCCCACTTAGGACTCTTCTTTGTTGTAAGAATTACAATAAGATTAGAGTTTTGTTTTATCTAGGATTTTACTTCGAGAACAATTCTAAAAGTGATTTTTGAAAGAATTCAAAATGGAATGAAATTCCATCTCTCATAACAAGTGTTTTGATCCAACTCAAACTCTCAAAGCTAGAGTCCAAGATAAGATAGAATATCTACGATTACGTGGTTTGTTACAATAGGAGAGTCCTATGTAATCGAACGACGTGGACTTTGATCTTTATCAAGCAATTGGTAAGGTACGTAGGCAGTCAATAGGACGCAAGTCCAATCTTAGGTTGACTTCTAGTCTCCTAAGACCCTTAGGATTGTGTATACTTTTGTACTATATATTATTATTATTATTATATATTATTATTCATATTTTGTGATTGATTAGATATGCTAGGATTGTTTTGATAAGATTTTGATAAAGCCCAAACTTAATTAGGAGACCTTTAATTAGGGCGAGGTGGGTGCCTACAAGGAGTTCCTTGGAACCTTCCCACTTCGTAACCTAGCCTCCGAATCCAACTTTGATTCGAAAGACCATGCTTTTCCAAAATATGGGGTCAATGTTTTATTGAAAATAAAACTCTTTTTGTGGTTTCCTTATTCCCTAAAAATAAGGTGGCGACTCCTAGTTTTTACAAATTCTCATCCCTTTTTCAAAAACCCTATCTTGAGTGGATAATAGAGAAGGATAAACTTGGATAATAGAGAAGGATAAATCTAGACAGATAAACATCATCCACAATCCACTCAAGATAAACACCCCCAAAAAGTGAACAAGAGGGCCTCCCGATCCAGGTTGGCTGGTTCACAGATTGGCGACTCCACTGGGGACGTCGAGGGCTAAACTCCAATTAATTATTTTTGGGCTTTTCAATTTCTTAATTAATAAAATCAATCACTTGCATTTGTATGACTGTGTGATTTCAATTCCTGCATTGTGTGCACATTGACTCTGCATGATTAGGACGTTGTATGCTATAGCCAACGATGAGCCTAGCCCTGGGCCCAGTTTCTTTGGCTCTCGGGTTCCATGTATGCGAAAGCCATCACCCTTCTTGCCAAGTACCCTCGGGTATATCAAATGGACCAATCACGTACTGTTGGACCCACGCGGCATTCCTGATGTCACATGTGGTTAGGTATATCGATTAGACTGAGCGAGTAAGGGACACTCAGCCTACCCTTTGCATTAGTCCATATAGACTGTCTCTGTATGACACATACCCTACGTCACTTTTTGGCACATTATTGTAATGTTGTGCTGCCGGATTTACCCCCGGTTTTGTCTGAGCCATGATTATGAAATGTGTAGAACCATTAGGACCTGGGTTTGTAGGTCTAGACCTTATGAAATGCCCTAAACTCTTAAGGGAATTGTCTCTAAAGAGTTAAGGTACTTGATGAGGGCTTAGTACCCTACATATCCTTGGACTTAGGCCCGTGGTAGTGTTATGCTGTCTGAATAGTGATGTTCATAGGCCTTAGGCGAGTTTGAAGTGTGGGCTTTAGGCCCATGTCTGCAGTAAGATTGAGATGTGAGTTTAAGAGTTTCTGATTCTTGCCGGGGCTTTAGGCCCACTTTCATAAGATAGAATGTGAGATAGTGAGATTGATGTGTGGGCCTTAGACCCATATTCTTGTGAGCATGTGAGATTGTCCTTACTCATCCCTTTTCACACTGAAAGCTCTTAGTTGATTCAAATGTTTTCCCTTTCCCAGCATTTTGACTTGGCGTCGAGATTCTAGCAGTCGGTTGTTTAAGGGTCTACCTGTCGATTCAAATATGTCTAGCAACGAGGATCATACCCCTATTGCCATTGGAACTAATGGAAAGACGACTGATGAGAAGATCGAGGCACTCTTAAAAGTGGTCCAAGAGTTAGTTCATCAGAAAGAAGAAGAGGATAAGGTGCGAGCCCGTACTAATCCCTTATTTGAGAATGTTGATGAAGAGGAGTGTTTCCTTAGACCGAAGATAGTTGTTGAGCCCACTAGGCCTAGTGCATAATTTGTTCAGCTTGTTGATCTGGATAAAAAACCCAAACCTAAGACCCCTGCTTTCTTTTCCACTGAGCCCATAATGTTGAGTAGCAAGGTCGAAGCTCTGGAAAAAGCATTAAAAGGTATTAGGAAGTCTGATGATCTGGTGGACATGTCGTCATTGTCTCTGCCAAGGCCCGTATGCCCACTCATTTTAGAATGCCTGAGTTAGAGAAGTTTGATGGAATTGGTTGCCCTAAGACCCATTTGAAGATGTACATGAGAGCCATGCACCCACGAGGGGCTGATGATGACCTGCTTGCCCAAATGTTCCATGAGACATTAGCTGGATCTGCTCTGAATTGGTTTTTGTCACTAGATGAGTCTAAAATGAAGACATGGGAAGATGTATGCACCGAGTTCAGCAACCATTGCCGGTATAACACAGAAGTTGATATCACTAGGAGGGACTTGGAGACTACTAAGCAAGAATCGAAGAAAACTTTCTCTGCTTTCCTCACCCGCTGGAGAGCTAAGGCTTCTAAAATGGCTAACCGCCCTAAGGAAGAAGAACAAATCCGCATGATAGTGAAGAACTTGCTCCCAGTGTATCACAAGCACATATTTTTCCAATATCTCCCAAATTTCCGAGCTCTAGTCGCTACTGGTACCCAAGTGGAGGACGCTCTAACTGATGGAGCTCTCCGAACCGATGAACCCTACAAAAACCACCGACCTGTCATCAATGGGAAGGCTACCGAAGTCAATGCCATATCTCAGCCTGTTCCATTTACCCAACCCTTTTCCTTAGGAAATAAACCATCCAGAAAATTTATCGAGCTCTATATGCCATGGAGAAAGTCTTTGAGAAATTAAAAGCTCGAGGCTTGCTCCAACCTCTGGAACCCAGACCTACACCCAACCCATTACCCAAGAACTACAATGAAAATGAATACTGCCATTTCCATCAATCCAAAGGCCATGTTACCAACCGTTGCTTTTGTCTCCGCAATGAAATAAAAGACCTCATAGACAACAAAACCATTTCGCCACCTTCTCAACCCAATGTCACCCAAAATCCACTTCCTACCCTTGCAGTCCCACCACCAGCAAATATTAATGTCATCCATGCCAACCCTTATGTCCACTGTGAGCCCATCCGTCCTCACCCTTCATTCCCTACTTCCATAACTGAAATGTTTCATCACTGTCAAGCCCGTGGGCTCATTACCCCGTACAAGCCAAGATCCAAAAAGTTTTACTGCCAATACCATGCCACTTCTAGCCATGATACGGAATCTTGTGATACATTGCGGAATATAGTACAAGGGTTCATCGATCAAGGTCTGATTGAAATCCCTCAACCCTTCACTAGCCCAAGGGGGCTTTATCGTTCATGGAGACAGTTTGAGAAAGATACATTCCCGGGTTTTGGTTCGATTGGGCTTCCCGAGCCTCGCAAAGTGGATCAGTCATCAAAGAATGGTACTAGTCAATGGGCTCTCAAAGAAAGGTTTGAAGCTAGAGATCCTTGTGTGGATTTGTTGACAGAAAGAAATGGGAGGTTTAGTTTCTATGTTCTCTGCCCTGAAAAGTCTTGTGAAGCTGAGATGACAAAGATTGAACCCATTAGATCTAAGGCTGGAGCCAAGAAAGCCTTTTCCAAGACTGGAACTAGCCAGTGGGAATTGCGAAAGAGATATGAGGCCGGAGATCCCGAAGTAGGTCTGTTAGGGAAACCTAGTGGGAAGTTCGACTTCTATGTCCTTTACCCTAAGATGGAGAAGCCCACATTTGAAAAATCCACCTTTGAAAAACCCATTGCTCCTTCTGGTTGGGGTGATGACCTTAACTCACTTAAAGAAGACATTATTGTGGCCCAGGTTGAACCCAAAGATCCAAACCTCATCTGTTTTGAGAAAGCTAGCCAGAGTATCCTCAAGAAGTATTTCACAACCAAGGTCATCCATATGAATGGGGACACCCATCACCGAACCGTTTATCCAAGGCAACCATGTGTTACCCAGAATTTCAGATCAAGTTCGACTTCCACCGAGTCTACCATAGATAATGGGTCAGAGAATGAGATTGATATCATAGAGTGGGAAGATTTGATGAACACACCCGAGGAGATAGCAGATATTTGGGCCAGTGATGAGGAAGATGTTAACCATGTCACTAGAGGAGGTCGTCATTTCAAGCCCGCCAACTTGGAATCCGACAATCCTTTGGAAGAGTTAGAAAGATCTCAACGCACTGAAGTTCAAGAGGAAGAGGAAGAGATACTGAAACAACTTAAGCGTACCCAAGCCAACATCACCATCTGGGGACTTTTAATGGATTCTCAAAAGCACAGGCAAACAGTACTCAGGCTACTCAACCAAGTTCAGATTCCCATCGACACTTTACCTGAGGGTTTAGTCAGTCTAGTCAGTCCAATTCAGCATGGGCAGTCAATATCCTTCACAGAGTCAGACCTTCCAAAGAAAGGACCTCATCATTTGCAAGCTTTGTATGTCACGGTGGATACTATGGGCAAGAGAATTCCTACAGTGTTGATAGATAACGGGTCAGCCTTGAATGTATGTCCTCTCAGCACCGCCACTTCCTTGGGCATCGAACCGTCAGAATTCAAACCATCAGGGCAAACCGTGAGAGCATACGACAACACTCGAAGAGAAGTAGTTAGGATGGTCACTTTATCTCTAGCTATTGGGCCTGTAGAGTTCCAAGTAGATTTCCAAGTACTAGACGTGCCTGCCTGTTTCAATCTTCTACTTGGTAGGCCTTGGATCCATCCAATAGGGGCTGTGCCTTCTTACCTCCATCAGAAGGTTAAGTTCCCCTACAAAGGCTCGGTGGTGACATTGAAGGGAGATTCTGAGATCACTCCTACCCGTGTACCTATCTGTGAGATTAAGCCAAAGATCGAAGAAGTACCATTGACAGGCTTTGAATACATACAATGTGTAGAGGTTGAGCCAGGATGTAAAGAGAAAATGGTGTTAGACTGCAGTCCGTATGGGAATATGCAAGTGGGTCAGATCATGAAAAATATGAGCTTCTTTCTAGGAATGGGCCTAGGTCGTCGTCATCAAGGCACGCCTGATTCTATCGAGTATCCCTCAGCAATTTATCCATTTGGGTTAGGCTATCAAAGTACCAAGGTTGACAGAAGAGAGATGGCATAGAAAAGAAGAGAAAGACAATTGGCCAAAGAAGTGGGACGAGTCCCTAACCTCACTCTGAAACCTTACCGGCCCACTTTGAATGGGGCTTTTGTCGAAGAAGGGGATGATTTCCCTTATTGTGGGTTCCCTGAGCCCATTTACCTCGAAGATCAGAAAGCTAGAGTTCTTGGGTTTGAAATCTTTTTCAACACTCCACTACCTCTCTCTCCGACTACCATCACAGCCAAAGAGCGTACAGAGTTTGACTGGGTCGACTATATAGATGAAGTCGCCATAGGGGCTATGTTCAAAGAGATCGCCTGCATCGAAGAGCATGTTCATGAACCCAATCCTATCCACCTCATTGAAGATACCATCAGTCCATTGACCAACTGGAGCCTTGAGTATGAGCCTCGGGTTAAAGACTCAGTTGCGGAAAATTCACTACCATCAGATGATAGCTTGTAGGATTTCTATGCTTGTAGAATAGGACTTTCGTTTTTCATTCTTTTCAATAAAATCATCCCACTTCTGTTAGGAGGCGAATGATAGCTTAGTTTTGTTATCCCACTTTCTTCACGATTAATAAAATATTCATTTTGTTTCGTTATTTGCATTTGCAGCTTATCCCTTCTGTCTTCTATGGGTGTGTGTGGCATGAACATAGATCCTAGAGAGGATGTTCCCCCTGAGTTAAAACAACGAAGGGAAATGGAACATGCTCGACCTAATGTGGATGAATTAATATCAGTTAATTTAGGATCCGATGAATCGCCTAAAATAATTAAAATTGGGGCAACTCTGTCACCACAAGAGCAGAAAAAATTGGTAGGATTGTTGAGAGAAAACGTAGAAGTATTTGCATGGTTGTACAAAGATATGCCATGGATTGACACCGACATAGTGCAACACTTCATCCCTACTAATCCGGGGGTTAAGCCGGTTAAGCAGAAATTGAGGAGAATGAAGCCGGAGTGGGCACTGAAAATCAAGGATGAAGTAGTGAAGCAAATGAACGCTGGATTTCTCCAAGTAGTAGAGTACCCCGAGTGGTTAGCTAACATTGTGCCGGTACCTAAGAAGGATGGGAAGGTTAGAATGTGCGTAGACTTTCGGGATTTAAACAAGGCATGCCCTAAAGATGATTTTCCGTTGCCACACATAGATATCCTGGCAGATAGTACCGCCGGTCATGCTCTGTTATCCTTCATGGACGGGTTCTCAGGTTATAATCATATAAAGATGGCCCCTATAGATATGGAGAAAACCTCTTTCATTACTCAATGGGGGACTTTCTGTTATCGAGTTATGCCCTTTGGCCTAAAGAACGCTGGTTTAACCTATCAGAGAATGGCAACCACCTTATTGCATAATATGATTCATAAGGAAGTTGAGGTGTATGTGGATGATATGATCGTGAAGTCTAAGGATCGAGTAGACCATTTCGAAGCTCTAAGTAAGTTCCTTCAAAGAATTAAGCAATATAACCTGAGATTGAATCCTCAAAAGTGCGCCTTTGGAGTAACCGCGGGGAAATTGCTGGGATTTATGATCACTCAGAAAGGAATAGAGGTTGACCCGGGGAAGATTAAAGCCATCACGGAGATGCAGCCGCCAAAGACAGAAAAGGAGATTCGAGGATTCTTAGGCAAAGTTCAGTTCATCAGTCGATTTATAGCACAACTGACCATGATTTGTGAGCCCATCTTCAAGCTTCTTAAGAATTATGTGCCCACGAAGTGGAATGACGCGTGCCAAGAAGCTTTTGAAACCATTAAGAGATATTTGAGCAACCCACCAATATTAGTTCCCCCGCGGCAAGGTGAGCCTTTGCTACTTTATCTAGCACTCACTGAAACTGCGATGAGAGCTATGTTAGCTCAGTATCTCCCAGAATCTCGAAAGGAGAATGCGGTGTACTATTTGAGCAAGAAGATGACTAGCTATGAGGTTAAGTACGACGCATTAGAGAAGACATATGTGGCATTGGTGTGGGTTACCCAAAAGCTCCGCCATTAAATGCTGTCTTTTCAAGTGCAACTCATTAGTCGTATGTACCCTCTGAAGTACTTATTGGAAAAGCCAGTGTTATCCTATAGGACAGCTCGTTGGTTATTGCTATTATCAGAGTTCGACATTCAATATGTGGTGCAGAAATCAGTGAAAGGGAGAGCAGTGGCAGAGTTTCTGGCAGAACATCCGTCATCAGTAACTTCTTATCCCGAGTCTTCCACTCTCCTCTAGTCTGACATATGATCAAGGCGGAATCCCCATATACTTCTAATTCTTTAACACCCAATTCCAAGGCAGCTTCCAATGCTAGGATACGGGCTTCATATTCGGCTATATTATTAGTAGCATCAAAGGATAACCTGACAGATAATGGTATCAAGTTATTCTCCGGTGTGACTAACAACACGCCTATTCCACATCCTCTCTTATTATAAGCCCCATCGAAGAAAACTTTCCAAGGCTCTTTACTTACTTCTAGTATCTCTCCGTCGGGAAACTGGTACTCAGACGGTACCCTACCATGAGTACTTAGAGACTTTGGTGAAAGAATTCCATCGAATTGACTTCTTTTATCTGTCTAGGTTAAAGAATAAGTTTGCGGATGCCTTAGCCACTCTAGCATCCATGGTAGATATCCCTAAAGATGAAGGTGTAACTCCTCTAATTATTGAATCCCGAGAAGAACCGGCCTACTGTTGTGTTATCCAAGAAAGAGAGCCGAATGATGGAAAGCCGTGGTACTATGACATCCAACAGTTTGTAGAAAAATGAGAATATCCGAAAGAGGCGTCATCTTTAAACAGAAAGACTATAAGAAGGTTAGCCAGTCAGTATATCCTGTGTGGAGGAAGCTGTACCGGAGATCACATGATGGAGTGCATCTGTTGTGCGTCAATGAACAAGAAGCTGAAAGAATAGTGTTGGAAGTGCATGAAGGGGCTGGGGCTCCGCATATGAATTGATACATGTTAGCTAAGAATATCGTGAGACTAGGGTATTATTGGTCAAGCATGGAGAGGGATTGCCATCTATATGTCAAGAAGTGTCACAAATGTCAATTGTTTGCAAGTAGAAAACATCAACCCTCGATGCCACTCACTACCATGTCTTCGCCATGGCCATTTGCAACATGGGGCATTGACATCATTGGCAAGGTAACCCCTGCAGCCTCAAATGGGCACGAGTACATCCTGGTCGCGATAGATTATTTCACCAAGTGGGTAGAACTGCATCCTACAAGACATTGAATGCCAAGCAAGTAGCGAGGTTCATACAGAATAATCATCTATCGGTATGGAGTGCCCCACGAGTTCATCTCTGACAATGGACAGCATTTCCGAAAAGAAACCGAAGCGCTCCTACAAAAGTATAGTATCAAGCATCACCGCTCATCTCCTTATAGACCACAGACGAATGGGGCTGTTGAAGCAGCAAACAAGAATCTCAAATCAATTTTGAAAAAGACCACCAACACTTACAATGACTGGCATGAGAAATTACCACTAGCACTGTGGGGATATCGTACTTCCATTAGATCATCGATCGGGGCTACACCTTTTTCACTCGTATATGGAATGGAAGCCGTATTGCCTATAGAGTTAGATGCCCCGTCATTAAGAATTGCCATGGAAAGTCAATTGACGGAGGTAGAATGGGTAAGGAACCGGAATGAAGAGTTAGCTCTACTGGATGAAAGGCGATTGAGGGCACTGTACCACATTCAAGGGTATCAAAGAAGAATAACCAAGGCGTTTGGCAAGAAAGTGAAGCACAGAGGTTTGAAGAAAGGAGATTTAGTACTAAAGGAGATCCGAGCACCGATCCACGACCCGCGAGGAAAGTTCAAGCCCACATGGGTAGGCCCTTACATCATCAGAGAAATACTGTCAGGCGGAGTTGTGAAGATTACAGACATTGACGGGAATGAATTCTCTCAACCTACCAATTTGGATCAATTGAAGAAGTACCACATATAAAAAAAAAAAAAAAAGAGCCCGCAAGGTAGAAAACCTGAAAGGGCTGCCTAGGCAAAAGTTAGGGTATTCAAACAAAAATAATAAAAAAAAAAATCAAGCTCGCTAAGTAGAAAACCTGAAAAGGCTGCTTAGGCAAAAGTTAGAGCAAGTAAAAAAAAAAAAAAAGAGGAAGTGGACTTCTTCAATTTGATTCATGAACTACGAAGACCTGATTCCCCAAATATCACAAAAAGTTAGAGAAAAATGACAAAACATTATATCAAGGACGCAGATACGTAGGCAACCCATAAAGTTACTTTGGGTGCGGTCTATTTCTTGTAAAAACACCAAGAGTTTGGTTCAATTGTAATTATTAAAGGATTATTTGTTGAGATTTTAATAAAATTGATAATTATTCATCCATAAAGGGTAGAAACCCTTTTTAAAGATCTATTACATGCCATGTGTGTTCATAATTCCTACTTTCTTCAAATCTTACATTGCTTTGAAAAGTAAAATATATAATCCCTAATCTACTCTAAGTCCTTCTCGCTCCGCGAGCTTGGACTTCATTCTCATCTTCTCTATTTCTCTTAACTCGTGACGCATCTGGTGGAAGTGATGAACCTGCCGACTGAGCTGTAACTCGAGAACCATAAACGAGGCTTTGAACCTTATCCTTCATAGCCTGCACCTTCGAACCCAAGTCTTGTTTAAGCCAAGCCCGATACTCCCCATCAAGCCTAAAAAGCCCATTGCAATCCCCTACCTGACTCATACATAAGCCAGAAGCCCATTTCTTTACAGCCCAAGATACAAAAGAAGGAGTAGCCGCCTCAACCCCATGAACATGCCCTTTAAGAGGGAGATTGATTTGAGCACGGCCCATTTGGCGAAGTACACGAGAAGCCCAGTAAAATGATGTATGCTTTAGGCCCATAAGCTTCACCTGACAACATCCCAAAGTGTGTAGTACATACTCTTCACCACAATCCCATATGGCCACATGCCACTGAATATCCTCCCAAGTCAGAGAAGAGAAGAAGATGATCATATCCTGAACCGAGCGATGCTCAAGAAACAAAAGCTTACGCGAACAATAGGTATGGGACAAATGTTTGGGCCCATTGAGAGGAGTAATCAGCTTGAGTCTCTCAGCCAACCATATCTGAAGGAGAATGGGGCTACCCCTAATGCAAGAAGCAGAGTTGGAGTGGAAGTGGTCAAGCCCATTTAAAGTTTCAGCTAGCACTAGAGGGATGATGTTATGAGATTTCGACAATGGCAGAATGAGTTCACATGTTTCAATGGGTATGAAAATGGTTCCGTTTGAAACAAGGAAACAACCCACTATGCATAAGGCGAGTGCGTACTGGGTAGGCCTATGAAGAGCTAGTGGTTTTCCCCCTTCCCTCAAGAAAAATGAAGCGAGTTTGAGAATATCAATAGAGTTTTCATGGATATATGAAGAAGCTTCCATAGGCGAGAGGTCAAAGAGATAAGAAAAGGTTTGGAAGTAACCTCGACAGATGGTAGGAAAGATGAAAGGACCATTAACAGAGACATTCATCAAGGCACAAAACTTTTCAAATAAAGGACATACCTCTTCATAGTTGAAGCGAAACACATGAAGATCAGAGTCCCAGAAGTGGGTCACAGAGTTGAGAAGTTTGTCTTCAAGCTTCACATGACAGAGAAAGAACCACGAAGTCAGGCCAAATCGTGCGAACACCCTCTTGTCTTCTGCCCTCATTCTTGCTATGAATAGGTTGATAATCAACTTAAGATCTTTCATTGTGTTTAGTGTGATGAAAATGAGCCTAGAGGTGTGTTTTTATAGCTTTTTGGCGAAGAAATCGAGTTAGAGGCGAAGTAGGACTCTCAAAAAGTTAAAAAACGTCAAAATATTCAAAATTTGGTAACCAAAGGTCGATGACCATCCCCCAAAGGACGGCCAACCGCCCATGGAGGGATGGTCATCCATCCCTGATCCCAAATTTTGCCTAATTTTGACTTTTTCGAGACTTTTTGACACCCTGTTTGACTTTTCGCTCAATTTTCGTCAATTTTGACCTATTTTCGGGTTAAAATTGAACCAAAAAAGCAATTGAAACATATTTGTATTCTCATTAGGATATAATTACATGCTAATCAGGATTTTTGGTACATACATAGAGAAAAAGTTACATAGAAAACCCTAAGCGGGCCTCCTATAGGCCTAATAGTACAAAATCATCTCCGCCGGGATGATTTCCTCGTTCCCCGTGAACCCGATGCCTCGTGATCCCCTATTGATCCATGGTGCTCTTGTGAAGGCTGGCTCGAAGCCTGCAAACCCAAAGCTTAGGTGAGATTGGTGAAGAATGAGATCACTAGTGATTGAAAGAGTAGAGAGAGAATTACCTGTGCAGCTATGTTCGCATTGTGTGCATCAAGATTCATGCTTTGAAGTTCTCTAGTCAATGATGCACTGTATGCCAACCACTCCTCAACATATGGTACAAGCACCTGAAAGATCGAAAGATTCAAAATGTTAGGAGAGAGAAAGCCACATATGACAAAGGGCAAAAGTATGATAATTACCGAAGTGTAAGAAGAATCAATGTATGGATATTCATTATAAGGCACTCGAGTGATCGGTCTTTGAACAAAGCTACCATCCTCAATTACTTGCACCTGCCAAGGGACAGGTGGCAAAGAAGGAGCAGAAGATGAAGACTCGCCCTCACTAGGAGCCGCAGTAGCTGTAGGATGGGAGGCATGTCCTCGGGTTCGACGACCCTGCCAAATAAGGAGATATGAAGAATAATGTATAGAAAAGAGGCAAGGCTGTCAAGAGAAAGTTTGATACCTCAGCAGGTGGAAATCCTGATACAAGTGGACGCATCAGATAGCGCTGACAGAATGTACGATAATCCTCATGCGGACGATGGAAAGCATCCGCAAATACACCAGCCATGGCGTCTGCTAAAGCATGGCCTGTCAACCTATCAATGTGTCTCATAGAGGGAGGAGGTGCATAAGGTACACAGGCAATTGAATAAGACCCACAAAGCTGGGCGCGTACTCTTTCCCCAAGATACCAGTACCTGCCAGAAGGCCCCTCGAACAAGATTCTCTTATGTGACATCTCAATCACAGAATTAAGTCGAGTATGCATGGTACCCCTCCAATGACGCCAAGGGTTCCACCTAACCTGAGGACAAGGTATATTAGAGAAAGTTTGAGCATTGAGAAAGGAAAGCAGGAATGAAAATCGTTACCTTATTAGAGCGCAACCCTGCAAGAAAGGCACGATTGTAAGCATAATCATGCCTATGGGCAATGGCATTCACCTGCCTATCTGGGGCATATCTAGCTAGGGTTGGCCAGGAAAAGTCATTAGCAATTAGTATGAGGCTATTCAAGTCAAGGTACTCATGAGCCCATACCTGCGGAACATGTGCATTGTTAGAAGATAAGTGAAGGGAAGTTTATGATATTTTCTAAAAATAAGTGAGTATACCTCCCAAACAAATCCCATGCCTCCAAAGTCAGTGCATACCCCTCGAGACCGACAGCACATGGTCCTGTAAATAGTGGCCAAGGCAGCGCCACCCCAGTCATACTGAGGAATGGTATCAATATCCTCCAGACTAGCAAGAAGGCCTAAAGAGGCCAAATCAGCAGTGCCTACAAAAAGAGTGCATGAAAACAAGTACAAAAGGAAAGCACGCACGATGTGGTCAGGATCTCCTCCTTCAGGTATGTTGCTAAAAGTGTTAAAGAGGGTATTTCGACGAACTGATTTCTTCACGATCTCAATATCGCCTGCCCCAAGAAAGGTATCCAAGTAAGTCGAGTTCTTGCTTGCATCTTCGTAAAAATCCAAAGGGCGACCCCCAACGGAAAGTCCTGTGATCATGGTGAAATCAAGGGGAGTCATAGTCATCTCCCCAAACTCAAAGTGGAATGTGTTGGTGGTGTCTCACCAAAGCTCAGATAAGGCCATGAGGGCCTGTCTATCCATAGTATCAACCCACAGTGAGTCGATAAAGTCTCCAAAACCAAGTCGTCTGATAGTGGCTTTGACATAAGGTTGGAGAGTATCCATCCTAGCCCACCATCCAATAATGCCCTGAAGGGATGACCGAGTCCTGATGTCTAACTCTGGCTGTAAAGATAAAGATTAATGGATTAGAGGTATAAAGATAAGTTATGCTAATTCTTTGAATCAAGAATACAAAATTAATTCACAAAATGACACATTTTCAAAAAAATGTTCAAATTTTATTTCTCAAATGGTTTGTCAATTGTGAGTTATTCAAAAAAATATATACCATGATTAATGTAGTTAATTTTGGTATTTTCAATTTTACATCAAGAATTAGCATAATTCATTTAAAATACCATATGACTTCTTTTCATAAAAATTGAATTGGAGATAAAAATACTAAGAGAATAGAATTTTGAAAATCAAGAAATAAAAACTTAGCAAAAGTTTTGAAATAAAAGTCATGAAAATGACACTTTATGCAATAATGTTTTGAAAAATAAGCTAAGTCTTAATTCATGCAAATTTTTGATATGTGCATTACTTAAAGTGTTTTGAAAACTTATCATGATATGATTATTTTGAAAACATTTGAAAAAGCATGATATGATGAATTGATTTGAAAAATTGAAAATGGCCTCCTTTAGGCATTTTATCAAACACCTAGTATGCACATTTTTGAAAAAAAAATTATGAAAACTTGTCATGAAGTTTTTAGAGGTATCCAAATGATATTTGAAACATATTTGAATCATGGCATGAAAAATTTAAATCAAAAAAATCAAATTCTAGTCTCTTGGGAATTTTATCAAACACTTGGTGGACAACATTTCAAGCTTGTGAAGCTAGTAAAATGGGGCTCCCAAGCTTTGCCAAATACAAATTTCATGAACACAAGTCATCAAACAATATCCAAAGATCAATATCAAAGCATCTAGACATCAATGATTCAATGAAAGAGCATGAAAAGTAAGCTTACTTCTTGAAGAGTATGGATATGGGAGAGATGATCATTAGGCTCCAATAGCAAGCTTGAGTTGTTGGGATCATGAGATGGTGCCTTATAGCTCTTCATCTTCATATATGGGTATTTTGATTCATACCTATTTGCCATAAGTATAGGTAGAAGATGAACTTGAAGAAAATAAGTGAATGTGTATTTGGGTTTTTGGATCCCCAAATTGAAATGCAATAATGAAATCCTAGGCTTTTGATTCACAAATTGGAGTGATTGGCAACACTTGAGGTGTTTGAGAGTTGATTTGGGTAGAATGAAATTGAATTTGATGGATTTTTGAAGAAATTGGGAAATTCTAGAGAGAGAAGGTCTCAAAATGAACAAAAGATGCATGAATGGGCAAATGGGTGTCAAAACACCTAAGTAGAGAGCAAGTGGCTCGGGTGGCCGTCCCCTAGTGGACGGTTGGCCGTCCCCTAGTGGATGGTCTGTTAGTAATATGCCCTAATAGCCAATCTCACTGGTGTAATTTAGGA
>JAESVK010000606.1:1646643-1660737 GCA_017140935.1 Hamamelis virginiana | reverse complement strand
TAAATTCCAGCAAGCATGCATTTAGTATTTTAGGTATCTAGACTAACCTAGGATTAGCTAGAAACCCTAGGATTAGGGGGGTCACTTGACCCCACTTAGGAGTCTTCTTTGTTGTAAGAATTACAATAAGAATAGAGTTTTGTTTTATCTAGGATTCTACTTCGAGAACAATTCTAAAAGTGATTTTTGAAAGAATTCAAAATGAATGAAATTCCATCTCTCATAACAAGTGTTTTGATCCAACTCAAACTCTCGAAGCTAGAGTCCAAGATAAGATAGAATATCTACGATTATGTGGTTTGTTACAATAGGAGAGTCCTATGTAATTGAACTATGTGGACTTTGATCTTTATCAAGCAATTGGTAAGGTACGTAGGCAGTCAATAGGACGCAAGTCCAATCTTAGGTTGACTTCTAGTCTCCTAAGACCCTTAGGATTGTGTATACTTTTGTACTATATATTATTATTATTATATATTATTATTCATATTTTGTGATTGATTAGATATGCTAGGATTGTTTTGATAAGATTTTGATAAAGCCCAAACTTAATTAGGAGACTTTTAATTAGGGCGAGGTGGGTGCCTACAAGGAGTTCCTTGGAACCTTCCCACTTCGTAACCTAGCCCCCGAATCCAACTTTGATTCGAAAGACCATGCTTTTCCAAAATATGGGGTCAATGTTTTATTGAAAATAAAACTCTTTTTGTGGTTTCCTTATTCCCTAAAAATAAGGTGGCGACTCCTAGTTTTTACAAATTCTCATCCTTTTTCAAAAACCCTATCTTTAGTGGATAATAGAGAAGGATAAACGTGGATAATAGAGAAGGATAAATCGAGACGGATAAACATCATCCACAATCCACTCAAGATAAACACCCCCAAAAAGTGAACGAGAGGGCCTCCCGATCCAGGTTGGCTGGTTTACACCTTTATTTGAAGAAGTATGTGTTTTGATGGATGTCTCTGCTAGTGGCCCTTTCATCTTTCCTACTATTAGTCGAGGTTATTTCCAAACCTTCTCTTCTCTCTTTGAACTTTCACCTAGGGAAGCCTCTTCATTTATTCACGACAACTCCATAAATCTTCTTATGCTTGCTTCATTTTTCTTGAGGGAAGGGGGAAAATCACTGGCTCTTCATAGGCCTACCCAGTGCGCACTTGCCTTATGCATATTGGGTTGTTTCCTTGTTTCGAATAGGACACCTTACATACCCATTGAAACATGTGAGCTCATTCTTCCACTATCGAAATCACACAATATCATCCCTTTAGTGTTAGCTGAAACTCGGAACGAGCTTGACCACTTTTACTCACGTACTTCTCCACATATTGAGGGCAGCCACATTCTTCTACAGATGTGGTTAGTTGAGAGGCTCAACTTGATTACTCCCCTTAATGGGCCAAAACACATTCCTCTCAGCTATTGTTCACGAAGGCTTACGTCTCTCGAGCGATGCTCGATTCAGGATATGAGCTTCTTCTTAACTTCTCTATCTTGGAGAGAAATTCAGTGGCATATGGCTATTTAGGACTGTTGCGAGGAATATGTGTTACACACTTCTGGGTGTTGTCATGTGAAGCTCATGGGCTTAAGGCATACATCGTTCTATTGGGCTTCCCGCATGCTTCGCCAAATGGGCCGTGCTCAAATAAACCTCCCCATCAAAGGACATGTTCATGGGATAGAGACAGTTACTCCTTCTTTGGTATCTTGGGCTGTGAAGAAATGGGCTTCAGGTTTGTCTATGACTTTGATAGGGGATGGTAACGGGTCTTTTACACTTGATGAAAGGTATCGGGCTTGGCTTAAACAGGATTTAGGTTCAAAGGTGTAGGCTATGAAGGATAAGACTCGAAGCTTCGTTTATGATTCACGGGTTGCGACTCAGTTGGCAAATTCATCACTCCCATCAGATGTGTCGCGAGTTAGGACAGCTAAGAGAAAGAAGAGGAATGAATATGAAAACCAAGCCCGCAGAGCGAGGAGGACTTAGAGTAGTCTAGGGATTTTTTTTTTTTTTTTTTTTTTTAGAATGGATGTAAGAACTATAAAAAATAAGAATTATGGACACATATGGCATGTAATAGATCTTTCAAAAGGTTTCTTCCCTTTATGGATGAATAAATATTAATTTTATTAAAATCTCAACGAATATCCCTTAATAATTACAGATGAACCAAACTCTTGATGTTTTTACAAGAAATATACCGCTCCCAAAGTAACTTTATGGGTTGCCTGCATATCCCCGTCCTTGATGCATTCTTTTGTCATTTTTTCTTAACTTATTGTGATATTTTGGGAATCAGGTCTTCGTAGTTCATGACAATTCCTTTCTTTGCTTGCTCTAATTTTTGCCTAAGCAGCCCTTTCAGGTTTTCTACTTAGCGAGCTTGATTTTTTTTTTTTTTTAATTCCCTAACTTTTGCCTAGGCAGCCCTTTCGGGTTTTCTACCTAGCGGGCTTAATTTTTTTTTAATGCCCTAACTTTTGCCTAGGCAGCCCTTTCAGGTTTTCTACCTAGCGGGCTTTTCATTTTTTCATTTTTCATTTTTCTTTTTCTAAATTGATGAGATAAGCAAACTTAATCCTCTTTTAAATTTAAAGACAAATAGCCCCGCTTGATAGCGCTCGATTAATGGTGTACAGACCTCACATCTTGGTTCGAATTCTCTTCTTGGTACTAACTCCTCTTCTTTTTCTAAGCCCCGATGTACCATAGTTTCTTTTTCTTGAGTGGCTTCGAATACCAATCATTTGTACTTCTTTTTTCTATTTTCTTTTTTTTTTTTGGAAGCCCCATTCTTTGGGAGGAGCCCCACCATTGAATCTTCATCAGATGATCTAATCTTTTCTATTAAAACTTTTCCAAATCCTCGCGATCTTTCCCGAGTATGAGTATACTATGGGTTGATTCAATTTGGGAAGAATCAACCCCTAGTTACTAATCCATCCTATTTCATCTCTTCAGCTTCATCTTTATTGACTTCTTCTTGGTCTATCTTTGGAATTAATGAGGGTGAGGTCACACCATATCGATGCTATCACAGGGCACATTGTATCTAAACTTAAAAGTTTCACAAGTTTTGCTTTAAGCATGATGCCCGATTGATTTCTTTTTTCTTGTGAGAAAATTATTGGCCCAATCTTAATTATCTTAGACAAGTCATTTGTCCCTAAATCAATTGATTCCAATGAATTCATGTAGGTTGATTGGCCCATATTCCTTTGCTCAACGAGCTCCAGAGAGACATTTTTTTTAAGATTTACATCCATGCCATAAACATCCACAGAGGAAGACATTGCAAAGAAGATGCAGAAGAGATTTTTTTTTTTTTTTGAACTCGAAGGGAAATGACAAAACAAAGAAATCCTAAACAACGGATCACCCTAGTCCCACAAGCGGGCTAGGGAAACACTTATTATTGAAAATGAAGACTGAAATCCTATACTACTCAAAAAAAGCACAAACAAAATCTTATAAACTACTACTCGGTAGAAACAGCTCTTCATCTTTCATGGGCTTTCACTAAGGTTCTCCGTCAAGGGATCCATTGGAAAGGGGTGCGGTGGTGGGCTCAAGCTAACTGATTGGAGAAATTGGATGGTGAGACAACTTTGCGGTCAATCAGATCTTGGATTTAATGGCGAAGGCGGTAGCACTGGTTGGTCGAATGGCCAGGGTATTGATGAAAATTGCAGTACTCATCTCCATTGAAGGATTTGGGTATGGACTTAGAGAGAGGCCTTGGCTCGAGGGGTTGCAAAAGGTTTTGATCTTTCAATATCTTGAGGACTTAATCTAAGGGCTTGCAAAGTTCGGCAAACTGGCGAGATTGATGTGAAGGCAATGTAGGTGGGATAATGGTATTGACTTCATTGCTTAACCCTTCATCGAAAGTGGTTCGCTGTCTTTTATAAGGTTGTTCAACTTTGATATCTCCTTTAACGAGGGCGTCTTCAACTTGGGTCCCAGCCACAACAATAGCTTTAAAATTAGGGAAGTATTGTGCGAACAGATGCTTGTGGTATATGGGTAATAAGCTCTTGAGTACCATCTGAATTTGTTCTTCATCGGCTGGTCGGTTGATCATCTGAGAGGCCTTAGCCCTCCACCGCATAATAAAAGCTGAGAAGGTCTTATAGGGTTCTTTCTTAGTTGTTTCTAAATCACGACGAGTGACATCAATTTATGTATTGTACTGGTATTGGCTAATAAACTCAATGCAAACGTCCTCCCACGTCTTTATCTTAGACTCATCCAGTGACAGAAACCATTTCAGAGCGGATCCAGCCAGTGTCTCGTTGAACATTTGGGCTAGCAAGTCATCGTCAGCCCCTTGAGGGTGCATGGCCCTCACATACATCTTCAAATGGATCTTAGGACAACCCATCCCATCAAAATTTTCCAATTCTGGCATCCTGAAGTGGCCGGGTAAGCGGGCTTTTGGGAACAAGGAAAGTGAGGTCATGTCCATCAAGTCATCAGACCTTCGGAATCCTTTAAGGGCTTTTTCTAGAGCTTCAATCCTACTATTCAGGATAATAGGCTCTTCAGCAAGGTATGAAGGATTTTTGGGTTGAGGATTCTTATCCAGGTCCATGGGCTTGATGGATTCAAAGATGGGCTTAGGCTTAAAAGATGATTCTCCTATTTCAGCTCCATTCTTTTCGGATAGATCTTGGGTTGCTTTTAGGGCTAGGAAATCTTCGGCCATTTGAGCTACGGTTTCCATTCTTTCCTTGGAGGACATGATTATAGCAGCAGCAGTAGGGGAAACCTCATCGTTGTTAGCCATATCAGAATCAACAAATGAATCAACACTTAACCCAGGCCCACTAAAGTCAACGATCCAAGCCAAAATGCTATAAAGAGGAAATGAAGATTTTGAAATCAGTTAAAAGCCCCATGATTGCTTTTTGAAAAAGAATAATATTTTACAAAACTCAAAAAAGCCCCTACTTTCTAGGATATTCGAAAAGTATGAAGGTTCATACCAAAAGCACATGAGGTAGGCTAGGGAATCTTAGGGAAAGAAGCCCCTAGTAAAGACACTCAGAATGAACAGACCTATAGAACATAGAACATGGGCTTAAAGCCCGCGCAATTCTCACTTTCTATCTCTAAGGCCCAAAGCCATCCAGCGAACACTTGGTAGCATAACGCTACAACGGGCCAAGGCCCACAGCGATGGGGCAAGCCCCAGATTGGTACCTTAATCTCCTAAGAGACTTTTCTAAAGGTAACAAAAGAGGAATAGTCCTAATTACCCCACAATCTAAGGGTTCTACACTTATCTTGCTCAAACATGTAAGGGCAATTGGGGAAAATTTGGCAGCATAATCCAACCATCGGGGGTAAGTGGAGAACTGAAGGGTATAGGGACTATACTTCTGACGGGTACCCCACATAAAGATGAATAATGGTCAAGGACCATTAAACTTTCGAGATCATGGGCCTAAGGCCCGCACAAAGATCACTTCCGAACCACAAGGCCCACAAACGGGCACAACAACTCGGTAGCAAAATACTACAATGGGCCTGAGCCCAGAAACAAAGAAAATATAAGGACTATACCTTTGGCAACTACGCCAACCTTTAGGACACTTTCCTTATGGGTTAAGAGTATTCATCGAAGGTGTAGACTTAAGGATCCTACTCTAGACTATGGACCTAAAGCCCACACAAATCTCACTTTCAATTTACAAGGCCCCTAAATGGACAAACGGTCTAAAAGCATAGGCTGAAAGCCCACACACCAATCTCACCTCAAACACTCTCACATTCAATCCTATAAAGATGGGCCTAAAACCTACGTCTCGAACTCACCGCAGACCTATACCCTCTATCCAAAGGATATGGGCCTAAAACCCACACCTCATATCTTCTCCTAAAGCTTACAGATCAATACCACTATTCGGGAAGCATAACACTACCATGGGCCTAAGCTCATAAACATATAGGGTACTAGCCTTCATTAGATACCTTGACTCTTTGAGGACACTTTCCTTAAGAGTTTAGGGCATTTCATAAGGGTCTAGTCCTACATATCCAAGTCCTAATGGTTCTACACACTTCACAATCATGGCTCAAATAAAACAGGGAGGTAAATCCGGCAGCATAACATTACAATAGTGTGTGAACAGGCGATGTAGGGTATGTGTCCTAAAGAGACAGTCTATATAGACTAATGCAAAGGGTAGGCTGAGTGTCTCTTACTCGCTCAGTCCAATCAATATACCTAACCACATGTGACATCAGGAATGCCGCATGGGTCCAACAGTATGTGATTGGTCCGTTTGATATACCTGAGGGTACGTGGCGAGAAGAGTGATGGTTTTCGCATACACAATCCTACCAAAATCACTGCAGAATAACCTGGAGAACGTAGCAGATAATGACCAGAACAATCCCAATCATGTACATATCACTCGATGTCATCCCAAGAGAGAGTAGACAGAAAAGTCAACCATTTGAGTAAAGTGTTTTCTCGAGGTAAGGTAATAGCACGGTGATGATAGGAAGCATGGTAAGAAGTACCAGTGGAAGGAGCGACGAATTTGAGCCTCTCGATTAACCACATTTGCAGTAGAATGGGGCTACCTTCAAAAGGAACCTTGGGGTCGGTGTGAAGTTTGTCTAAGCCATTCAGAGTTTCGGCAAGGACCATGGGCATCATGTTTTGTGATGTAGAAAGGGGTAAAACTAGCTCACACAATTCTAATGGAACTAGGAAAGAGCCAGTACAGAAGAAAAATTGCCCGAGAAGGCATAAAACTAAAGCATGTTGAACGGGCCGTGAAGTAGTGAATTGATTCAAGCCGGGGCGAAGAAAAGAAGTAGCAAGTTTTAGGAGATTAAGGTTGGTACCTTCGATGAATGTAGAAGCATCTCCTTCAGAGATCTCGAGAAGAGAAGCGAGAGTTGTTGTGTACTTGCGCCGAATATGTGGGAAGATGAAAGGTCCTTTCAGTGGAACAGACATGATAGAGCAGAATTCCTCCAACAGTGAGCATATTTCTTCGGTGCAGAAGTTGAAAACATGAATTGTGGGATCCCAAAAGTGGCTTGCAGCAATGAGAAACGTGGTTTCTATCTTGATTTGTTGAAGAGAGAAACATGCATTCAAGTTGTAGCGAGCGAACACCTTCTTATCTTCCTTCGTCATTCTCGCCATGAATCTTTTCAAAACCTGGGGGAGAGCCTCCATGATGCTTAAAATTATTGTAGGATGGTTGTAGAGACTGCTAAGGGTTTCTTTTTATAGGCCTAGGTCAGGTTTGAAAAGAAATTAGAAACTGAAAAGGCTAAAAATTGGAAACTGCTCAAAATAGGCAAAATAGGGCGGGCCACTACGGTGACCGTCCTAGGCAGGATGGCTAACCTTCCTAGGGTGGACGGCCAACCGTCCTGGCTTGGATGGTCACCAAGATTTGGCCACCCGATTTTGCCGATTTTGCTTGTTTTCGACTTTTTTTCGAGTTTTTGCGCATTCGGGGCCCCGATTTTGATTTTTTGTTGACTTTGTTGCTATTTACAAGTTTTAAAACATTGGTATTAGTTCAATCATGATCAAAAGTGAGAGAATTAGTAGCAGTGAATGAGTTTTAACAGTGCACATACACCATAAAAGTGAGAAAACTTGTTTTGGTACAAATGTTTGTAAATTACATATGATTTTCAAAGTGAAACCCCATGTCTCATAGAGGATTGGTCAACGTCTTTGAGAGCTCCTCCTTATCCCTCTGCTAGATCCCTCGCCAGCTGAAAAATGACGTGGTGGGTCAGGTGCCTGAAACGGTGTTCACAGTTTGATCAGTTTGTGAAAAGGGAAGGAAGATGAATTTGATAATGTGATTTGAAGTTACCTGTTGACGAGTGAGAGCGGAAGTCCTCAAGCTCATCCTGCGAAGGTCACGCCTCATGGCAGTAGTAAGATCGATGTAATCCTGGCAATACTCTCGAGGGACCTGTCAGAAATGAATGATGTCAGTGTATCAGTGGGAATGTGTGTGCAATTAATTGGTTCAGTGGGAGGTTCACCTGTTCGTAAGAAGGATCTATGTGATATCCCTCATCGACTGAAGGTCGTGAAATAGTAGAAGTCACGAAGTTATCTTCAACTATCAGCTCAATGTTCCAGTCTGCAGGCTACAAGGCAGGAGGCCTATTTGTTTCTTGATCATCATCACTAACAGCAGCTCTAGAGCTTTGACCCCGGGAACGGCGACTCTGTGGACATAAAGATGAAGTTTTGTGATTGCATTTATGGAAATGAAGGGAGGTGTTTTTATTTACATACCCTTTCAGGAAGTTCTCTAGTCGCCAAGGGGCGCATCAAGAACTGTTGGCAGAAGACGTCATAGCTCGCATCAGAGAAAAGGAAAGCAGAAAGATCCACTCCTCTCTTGGACTCTAACAGGGCCTCACCCTTCAGTTTGTCAGTGTGACGCATATTTGCAGGACGCAGAAAAGGCACCCTAGCTGCATCCATGTTTCCATAGACTTGGCGACAGACTCTTTCACCCAAGTACCAGTATCTGCCAGCAGGCCCCTCAAATAAGATTCGCCTATGTGTTAGGAGTACACTATGCATGTGGGGGGAAGCCAAAGTAGTCCTCCAAGTACCCCATGGGTCCCAGTTCACCTAAAGATTATGAAGAATATGAGAGTTGAATCTGGAAGATTTAAGAGAAAGACAATAGTTTGAGATTTACCTGTTCTGCAGTGAGACCGGCAAGGATAGCTTTGGCAGCAGCATAATCATACCTATGGAGGTTGGAGTGTTTCCTGTGGCATGGATCAAAGCGAGCTAGAAATGGCCATTGGTTAACCCCCTCTTTCAAGAGAGGACAACCAAGACCCAAGTAGATGAATGCTTATACCTGCATGAAAGAAAGATCAGGGAATTGATAAAGATATGGAAAGATTCTATTGAAAGACAATTGGGTGAAATCAGTACCTGCCATATGAAAGCCAAGCCGCCGAAATCCTGGGCAGCATCTCGAGATTTGTCACACATGGAGGGATACATAGTCGTTAATGCAGCTCCACCCCAGTCATACAGGTGAACATTATCCATGTCCTCCAAACTCTTCAAGAAGCCTAAAGGGGCTATGTCTTGTGTACCTGCAAAGAAAGTGCATGAGAGCAGATACAGAATGAATGCACGGGCAATATCCTCGGGTTCCCCTCCCTCCTCTTCACTTTGAATACTGAAGTGATTATAGAGCCAAGAGCGCCTGACTCCTCTTTTTGTCAAATGAACATTTTCAACGCCCAAGAGATTGCGCAAGTATTCTTCATCAGTGTGAGCTTCTTCATAAAAAGCTAGTGGTTGGCCTCCAATATGAAGTCCTGTAATCATGGTGAAATCAAGTGGGGTCATAGTCATTTCCCCAAACCCGAAGTGAAATGTGTTGGTGGTGTCCCACCAGAGTTCAAAAAGAGCAATCATAGTCATTCTATCCATGTTGTCGAGCCAGAGAGAATCCAAGAAGAACTTAAAGCCTGCTTGCTCAACAATGGCCTTGGCTTGGGGTTGGCGTGTCTCCATTAATTCCCACCATTTGATTAGCTTACCTAAGGAGTATCTTGTACGGATTTCAAAATTGGGCTGCATAAGCACATTTGGGGTTATATTCACATCAAAGCAAATGTTGATATTTCTAAAGGAATTTTGATTCAAATGTAATGCAAGTATGACTATTGATTTACATATCATGAATGAAGTAAAATTTATGCTTTGAATGAGCCAAAATGATCAATACATTTTCAAAAGGTTTTTACAAAAGATGTGTGCATGTTGTATGACACAATTTATTATCAAAGGCATGGTTGGTGTCACCAAAATCTAAAATATTTCAAATTTAAAATTGATGGTGTTTTAATCAAATTAAATATCATAGAAAATTTTTGAGATACTTTACTTGACATGAGATGACTTGTAAAGAAGAAAATGGATAATGGTGTCATTGAGGCATTTTATCAAACATGTGATATGCATATTTTCAAAATGATATTTTCAAACGTAATTGATCATGGCAAATACTTTCTAAAATCCTACAAAAATCATTGAAACA
This sequence comes from Hamamelis virginiana, assembly GCA_017140935.1. Classification (NCBI taxonomy): domain Eukaryota; kingdom Viridiplantae; phylum Streptophyta; class Magnoliopsida; order Saxifragales; family Hamamelidaceae; genus Hamamelis; species Hamamelis virginiana. The sequence goes on along the minus strand of JAESVK010000606.1, from coordinate 1,650,653 downwards.
TGATTAGGATATGTTTGATTTGAAAAATCAAAAGTTTACTTCATTGAGGCATTTCATCAAACACTTGGTGTGCACCATTGACAAGCTTGTGAAGCTATGAAATGGGGCTCCCATGCTTTTCCCAAAGGTTACAATGATATGAAAATCAACAATCACAACATGCAAACAAGCATTTTAATTCAATCAATTGCATATGAATCAAGAGTTATTGAGGAAATTTAACTTACATTGTCTTTGGAGTGAATACACGAAAGATGTGTTCTAGGCTCCAAGAGTGGAGATGGTGGATGGGAGTCTCCATATGAGGGTGCCTTGTATCTAGCTTTGACTTCTAAGAACGGATACTTCAAGTAAGGTGGAGGAAATTGATCTTTAGACATTTTTGAAGAGAGTTGAGTATGGAAAAAGTGGAGAGGTTCACACCAAATGAAAACAAGTTGAAGAACTTGAGAGGATGAAGATGATTTTGTGTTGGCAAGAGTGCAAACCAAAGATTTGGTTGAGTATGTATGAATTAAAGATCAAAGGTTAGGGTTTTGGAGCAAAACCAAGTTAGAAGGTGGCTTAGAATGAGCACAAGAGTGCACATGAGCATGAGAGGCTTAAAAAGAACAAAAAAAATTCGGGTCACACATGGTGACCGTCCTAGCTAGGACGGCCAACCGTCCAGCCCAAGACGGCTAGCCGTCCAGGCTAGGACGGCCACCAGTGTGCCCCACTTTGATTTTCTCAAATTTTGATTTTTTCGATCGATTTTCTCCAAAATTAGTTCATGTTTTGTATGAAAACTACCACTAAATGATGATTTTGAATGATGATTTTTAAATGATGATTTTTGAAAATATTTTATATGGGAGATGTACCATATAATTGATGATATGTTCATATGAGAGATGTACCATATGAACGATAAACTTGAGTTATTTTATGTGAAGCATGAAATAACATTTTGAATGATTTGAGATTATTTTATGTGAAACATAAAATGATGAGGTGAGATTATTTTATGTGAGACATAAAATAATGCTTTATATGGGAGAAGTACCATATAATTATGAATATGTTCACATGGGAGATGTACCATATGAACGATAAACTTGAGTTATTTTACGTGAAGCATGAAATAACATTTTGAATTGTTTGTAATTATTTTATGTGAAACATAAAATGATGATGTGAGATTATTTTATGTGAGACATAAAATAATGCTTTATATGGGAGATGTACCATATAATTGATGATATGTTCACATGGGAGATGAACCATATGAACGATGAATTTGAATTGTTTTATGTGAAGCATAAAATAATGGTTTGAAAATGTTTATATAGGAGAAGTACTATATAAATAATAATTCTTGTGGGAGATGTACCATAGGAATAATGAGTCTGGACTATTTTATGTGAGAGAAGTATCACATAAGATGATAACTTGTATGTGTTTATGTGAGAGAAGTATCACATTAAATGATGATTTGTGTGTGTTTATGTGAGAGAAGTTTCACATAAAATGATGATTTGTGTATGCTTATGTGAGTGAGATATCACATAAATGTTTGTTTTGTGGTTTGTTAGTGTGATTGATTTTGAAATAATTGGAAGTGTGACTTCCAAGAATTATTTTCATTCTGGATTTGTTCAGGAAATATATTTCCAATGTTCGTGAGAAGTTGGTTGAATCATCTCTCTTTTTGTTGCGGCAAAAATGGGATGCCATTTTGTTTCGTTGGTATTACATGGCGAAGCCATGAAACACCAACGAGGGGCTTCTGTGGACACCCCATTTTTACCAATTATTTCTATCATATACTTATACAAATGATCAACTCGAAGAGTGGATCATTTGGTGAGGGATTGGCCTTGTAAAGACCAAATTGCCCAAATTGCCCTTTTTCTGAGGAAAAGGACAATTCATTATTTCATGTGTACATTTGGATTGGAATCAACCCATTTGTATTGCATTTGACTTTTGAGGTGTTTTAGAACATCCCTGTAAATTTTCATGGCATTCTGATAAGAGCTCGATAGGTAATTAGGGTTTTTGCGACTTAAAGGGCATTTTCGTCCTTTTTCTCGTATAATTTCCGAATGACCTCCGAATTCGAAACGGATTGTTTCATGAGGTTTATATGGATGTGGGGAGTGTATTTGTAGTGCCAATTGAACCTTTGAATGGTTGGGATATATTCTCCCAAAATCGATCCCACGGGTAAGGATGAGCTGAAATAGGGCTTTGTTCAAATCAACCGTGAATTGGTCATTTTCACCAAAATGAAAGATTTTCAAAACATGTTTTCAAGTACCAATTTCATATTAAAACCATGTTTTTAGAAGTGGTGCAAGCCTAATTGATCAATTTTACAAAACAAAGAATGGTCATATGACCAATTTTGGCACAACCGGGTCAATTGGTTAGCTTTTTGCTAAAACCCTTGACCATGGTCAATTGATTTTAACCCAAAAACATTCTAAAAATGTGGAGGATCAAAACACGGTCGTTTTGAGCCCTGAACCATCAAATTTGGATCAGATTTGACCAAAATATGGCCAAAATTCGAAAACCCTAGAATTAGGGAACAAAATTTGGGAAGTCACTACGGTGACCGTCCTAGCTAGGGCGGCCAACCGTCCGGCCCAGGGCGGCCAACCGTCCGGCCCAGGACGGCCAGTCGTCCAAGCTAGGATGGTCACCAGCATGGTCGAGCCAATTTTGCTATTTTGGAAAATTTCACCTATTTTGGCCGATTTGACTTGATTTTTTGGGATAAATTCGAACTTGTTTCAGCTTGCAAACCCTAGGAGGAATTGTTCTAAGCCCTAGGATCCTTTTTAGATGATTAAATCCTAACCATTCAAGGTTTTGAACCCTAGCTCTATGTGGATACCCCATTTTTACCAATTATTTCTACCATATGTCCATGCAAATGATTAACTAGAATAGCTGATCATTTGGTGAGGAATTGGCCTTGTAAAGACCAAATTGCCCAAATTGCCCTTTTCTGAGGAAAACGACAATTCATTATTTCATGTGTACATTTGGATCGGAATCAACCCATTTGTATTGCATTTGACTTTTGAGGTGTTTTAGAACATCCCTGTAAATTTTCATGGCATTCTGATGAGAGCTCGATAGGTAATTAGGGTTTTTGCGACTTGAAGGGCATTTTCGTCCTTTTTCTCGTATAATTTTCGAATGACATCCGAATTCGAAACGGATTGTTTCATGAGGTTTATATGGATGTGGGGAGTGTATTTGATGTGTCAATTGAGCCTTTGAATGGTTGGGATGGATTCGCCTAAAATCGATCTCACGGGTAAGAATGAGCTGAATTAGAGTTTTGTTCGAATCGATCGTGAATTGGTCATTTTCACCAAAATAAAAGATTTTCAAAACATGTTTTCAAGTACCAATTTCATATTAAAACCATGTTTTTAGAAGTGGTGCAAGCCTAATTGATCAATTTTACAAAACAAAGAATGGTCATTTGACCAATTTTGGCACAACCGGGTCAATTGGCTAGCTTTTTGCTAAAACCCTTGACCATGGTCAATTGATTTTAACCCAAAAATATTCTAAAAATGTGGAGGATCAAAACACGGTCGTTTTGAGCCCTGAACCATCGAATTTGGATCAGATTTGACCAAAATATGGCCAAAATACACAAACCCTAGAATTTGGGGAACAAATTTGGGAAGTCACTACGGTGACCGTCCTAGCTAGGACGGCCAACCGTCCAGCCCAGGATGGCCAGCCGTCCAGGCTAGGATGGTCACCAGCATGGTCGAGCCAATTTTGCCATTTTGGAATTTTTCACCTATTTTGGCCGATTTGACTTGATTTTTTGGGAAAAATTCGAACTTGGTTCAGCTTGCAAACCCTAGGAGGATTTGTTCTAAACCCTAGGATCATTTTTAGAGGATTTAATCCTAACCATTCAAGGATTTGAACCCTAGCTCTATATATACTGCTGCTTGAACTAAAAATATGATGTGCGCAATAGAATCCCAAGC
>JAESVK010000606.1:1601895-1623066 GCA_017140935.1 Hamamelis virginiana | reverse complement strand
CTCCTATCATTTATTCATGGACCTTATCATATATATTTAAATACATACGATAAGTTGTACCTTCAAATAAATATAATATGAAATTGATATGCCCTTTAGGATTAGTTTTAGGGCATACCTCTAACACATAGATGGAGTGTAGGCCATTTAAGTTTTTCAAAAACTGGGTTTTTCCAAAAACTAGGTTTTCATTTTTTTGTTAAAACTGTATAATAGGGGCTGTTCTTGAACGATCCATGACCATAGATGTTTAGTATATTGTCCAAGCATAATGTATATTAATTTTCATAAAGTTTGGAGAAGATTTGATGGCTCAAATAATTTTTAAAAGTTGATACATGTTGCTGCCCAGATTTTCCTGCAACACTGTAATTTCAAAATAAGTCTTTAAAAATATTTTCGAATGATTTTCTTTGAGCCATCATGCTTCAATTCACTAATATAATGATTGTTAATCATGTTAGAATAGTTCTTTCATGAAAAATCAATCATATATGGTCACACTAAGAATTTTGGGAATGATTATCATATTTTCATATGTGCTGGATTTTTCAAAAAGTTTTGAAAATGTAATCTTTTTAATACATAGTGTCTTCAATTAATTAGTCCCATGTTACCACTGTGTTATGGACTTAATAAGGTTGTTATTAAAACCCTAAAGTGGTCATGAAAGCCATTTTAAGGGTTGTTTATAAAACCCTAAAGTTTTCTTAACCCAGAAATTGTTTTAGGTAAAAGTTTTCAATTTGTTTCCTATTTCAATTTTGTCAAATATTAATTTTAATATCCCCATGGTTTTATTAATTTTATTATTGATGAAAAATATGTTTTAAAGTGTTTAAAACAGTAGGGGATGATTAAAAATTAATTTTGATGATTTATTCAAATTAGGATTTCTATTTTGGTCTCTTGACTACAATAGTTTCCTATTTTGATTTTCAAAGTTATTTAAAATTTAAATGAGATTTAAAAATGATGAAGCCACTGTTTTAATATGATTAAAACATTATAATATTCATGAGATGAATATTTTTAAGGTTTATTGATTAATATTAATTGACATATATGCCTTGCTTATGCTTTATATTCTTGCAATGTGATTGTTTATCAATGAGATTGTTAAAATGGGTTGATTATGGACTTAAGACCAAACTAATTGGATGTGATTCGCCGCATATGGATGTGATTTAGGGGCTGTTATTTATTTATTTAAATGGGTTGTAATTTAATTGGGGCTTGCATGCCTCTTTGGTAATTGTAAATTTAAATGGGGCTTGCATGCCTCTTCTCTTTATGTATTCTTTTTACCTATCAAGAATGGAGACTTGGAGCATGGAGAGGCACAAGAGGAGCATGGAGGTCTTTGGAGCTTATGGAAGACTTCATAGATGCATGTTTAGGATTTATTTACGATCACCACATTACCTCCCAATAGCCTTAAATAAAGTCCATAATTAATTCAAGAGCCTATTTATCTAATGTATGTTAAAGGCTCACTATGTTAATTATTATTTTAAGTCTATGGTTTAAATGTAATATATGAGACTCTTCACTACTCATGACTTTATAGGTTAAATATTTCAAAAGAAATAGTGGGAGTATCTACCATTACATTTATAAGACTAAAAATAATAATAACATATTTTATGTATGTGATGCATGTTATGTGTATTTGATGAGACCTTAAATCCCCTCATAGATTAATATTAAGTTGTTATGAAGGAATATTAAGAATATTCTATCATAGCCTTCCATCATTGTAGATTAATTAGAACTCATTGTTTGGATATGATGGCTGCAGATATGTAGGGGAGTATTCACACATTTGCATTCTAATTAACCTATTTAAATATGAGATATTATGAGTTGTCAAACTAATATACACCAAGAATCTATTATGTGAGGTTTATATTAGTTTAACCATACTTATAAGGAAGGATGGGTATGCCAAAATTAGCTTGAATAAGTTAAGATACTATTATGTGAGATTTATTCAAACTAAAGGCAAAAGGATGATTGGGACTTGCTTGAAAAGCATTAGATGAGGAGTCATCTACTCATTAGGAATTAATGGACCAAGAAACTATTATGTGAGGTACCATTAATTCACAATTGGACTCCAAACCCCACTAGGAATTTATTAGATAAATTCCCAAATCCTATTATGAGGGAGTATGGGATTTGATGAAATAGTGGGAGGTACCATTATACTTAAGACCCAATAATAATGGTTATATATTTGAATCAATTGATTTTCTGTTTTAATTTGTAGATCACCAATGGCTCACCTTAATCCCTTAACCAGAATCCTTGATAACAACAGACTAACCGGACCTAATTTTATGGATTGGCTGAGGAACTTGAGAATAGTTCTCAATTCTGATAAGATTGCCCATGTGCTGGATGAACACATACCGGCATTTCTTCCTGATAGTACATCTGAGAAAAAAAGTGACACTTTTAGAAAGTGGCGAGAAGATGACATGCAGGTTAAATGCCACATGTTAGCATCAATGACCAATGAGCTTCAGAAGCAGCATGTCAATATGGATAGTGCTAAATCAATTATCATTCATCTACAAGAGTTGTATGGTGAACAGATTCGATTTGAAAAGCATCAATCCACAAAAGGAAATTCTGAAAATGCTAATTCTTATGGAAAGTGTTTTCATTGTGGTAAAATTGGGCATTGGAAAGGGAACTGTAATAAGTACATGATTTCCACAAAGAACCAACCTTTAGAAGGTATGGCCGATACTCTATTTATTGAAACTAATTTATCTGTTAGTTCTGCTTCTACTTGGGTATTAGATTCTGGTGCGAGTTCACATATATGTAACTCCATGCAGGATCTAAAGAGAAGTAGAAGGCTGAGCAAAGGAGAAGTTACCCTTCGAGTGGGATATGGAGCAAGAGTTGCTGCATTAGCTATGGGGACTTGCTTCTTGACATTACCATCCGGAAATATTTTAGAATTAGTTTATTGTTTATTTATGCCAAAGATAATAAGGAACAATATTTCTATTTCAGCATTATGTAGAACTGGTTATAGTATTGTTTTTGGGAAAAACATTTGTTCTATTTCTCTAAATAATGATTTAGTAGCTACTGGCATTTATTTAAATGGTCTTTATTTCTTAAATATTAATGGTAATGTTAATTACATGGAGTAAAATGATAAGAATGTAAGAAATCTTAAGAGACTTATAGATGATGAAATTCCAACATATATGTGGCATTTGAGACTAGGTTATATTAGTGAAGATAGGATTAACAAGTTGGTTAAGGATGGACAATTGGGTTTATTAGTATTCGTACCCTATCCAACTTATGAATCTTGTCTCATGGGTAAAATGACCAAGTCACCTTTTACTGGTCACAGTGAAAGGGCTGCAGATATACTGGGTTTAATACATAGTGATGTATGTGGACCAATGAGCAAAGTAGCTAGAGGTGGTTTTTCTTATTTCATTACCTTTACTGATGATCATTCACGTAAAGGATATGTGTACTTAATGAAGTACAAATCTGAAGCTTTTGAAAAGTTCAAAGAATTCAGATATGAAGTAGAGGAACAAACTGGTAAGAGTATTAAAGCTATTCGATCAGATCGATGAGGTGAATACTTAACTACTGAGTTCATGGATCATCTCAAGCTGGCTGACATTCTATCACAGTTAACTCCTCATAGAGCACCACAGTTAAATGGTATATCTGAGAGAAGGAATCGAACTTTATTAGATATGGTTCGATCCATGATGAGTTATACTGACTTACCTATCTCCTTTTGGGGATATGCCCTTGAAACTGCTGCATATTTATTAAATAGGGTTCCTACTAAGTCTGTCCCCAAAACACCATATGAGATATGGTATGGAAGAAACCAAGCCTTAATCATCTTAAGGTTTGGGGTTGTCCAGCATATGTTAAGAAACATAATGTGGATAAACTTTAATCAAGAACAGAAAAATGCTTGTTTGTGGGTTATCCCAAAGAATCATTGGGGTATTACTTCTACCAACCTAATGAACAGAAAGTGTTTGTTAGTAAGTTTGCTACTTTTCTTGAAAAGAGTTTATTCAAGAAGGAGGCAAAGATAGAAAGATAGAACTCGAAGAGATTTCAGAAATTTCTGATGAGCCACAAACATATCCTGACTCACCACCTGTCCCTGTTGAGACAGACTCTGTCCCTGCTGAGACAGTACCTTAAGATACACAACCTGTTCGTAGAACCACTAGGATATCTGCACCACCTCAAAGATATGGTTATCTTCATGAGAAGGATAAGGAATTGTTCCTAGGTGATAATGAACACCCAGATGATCCTAATAGCTATGAAGAGGCGATGTTAGACATCGATTCTAGAATATGGCTGAAATCTGAAATGGATTCTATGTATTCCAACCAAGTCTGGACTTTGGTAGATCCATCACAAGGTATAGTACCTATTGGCTACAAATGGATCTACAAAAGAAAGATAGGCTCAGATGAAAAGGTAGAGACCTACAAAGTAAGACTAGTGGCAAAAGGTTACAGACAAAGACAAGGTGTTGACTATGATGAAACCTTTTCACTAGTAGCTATGCTAAAATCCATTCGGATCTTGTTATCTATAACTGCACACCATGACTATGAAATATGGCAAATGGATGTAAAGATTGCTTTCCTTAATGGAAACATTGAGGAAGACATTTATATGGAGCAGCTTGAAGGCTTTACATCTAGTGGTGATGACCACAAAGTGTGCAAGCTACAGAGGTCCATTTATGGACTTAAATAAAGTTCTAGAAGTTGGAACATCCGGTTTAATGAAGCAATCAAATCGTTTGGATTTCTTCAAAAAATGGATGAACCTTGTGTACAATAAGGTTAGTGGGAGTGCAATTTCTTTTCTTATTTTATATGTTGATGATATTCTACTCATTGGGAATATGTAAGAATGTTATCAACAGTCAAGCTTTGGCTTTCACAAAACTTTTTCATGAAGGATTTGGGAGAAGCATCCTATATACTAGGTATAAAGGTCTATAGAGATAGATCTATAAGGTTGCTTGGACTCTCCCAATCCATGTACATAGATAAAGTGTTGAAAAGGTTCAACATGGAGAATTCCAAGAGAGGTTTAATTTCTTTCAGACATGGAATTCATCTTTCCAGGGCATCAGCCCCAAGACACCAGAGGAAAGTGATAGCATGAGTAAGATTCCATATGCTTCAGCTATTGGAAGTCTTATGTATGCTATGCTATGTACAAGACCTGATATCAGTCATGCTGTGAGTGTGCCTAGCAGATATCAATCTAATCCAGGTTCAGAACACTGGATTGCAGTCAAGAATATCCTTAAGTACTTGAGAAGGACTAAGGATTTAATTCTTGTCTATGGAAGAGGAGAGTTAACAGTTGATGGTTATACTGATTCAGATTTTCAATCAGATGTTGATGATAGAAAATCTAATTCTGGATATATCTTCACCTTAAATGGTGGAGTAGTTAGTTGGAAGAGCTGTAAGCAAAATACTACAGCGGATTCCACTACTGAGGCTGAGTACATTACCGCATCTGAAGCTGCCAAGGAAGCTGTTTGGATTAGGAAGTTCGTCACTGAACTTGGAGTTGTTCCTACCATTGAGTCACCTATATCTTTATATTGTGACAACAATGGAGCTATTGCGCAAGCAAAGGAACCAAGGTCTCATCAAAAGTCCAAACACATAGAGCGACGATATCACATAATCAGAGAGATTATTATTAGAGGTGACATCTGTATTCAGAAGATTGCATCTACGGATAAAGTAGCAGACCCATTCACTAAGGTTCTGACTCTTCAGAGTCTTGATCGACCTCTTGAGAAGATAGGTATGAGATACATGGGCGATTGGCTTTAGTGCAAGTGGGAGATTGTTAGTAGTATGCCCTAATAGCCAATATCACTGGTGTAATTTAGGATATAAACTTGATTCATGTATTATTATTATTGATTAATAAAATGGGTTTTTGATTATCATGTATTATATTGTTATTATGTTTATGATAAGTCCTTTGAAAGAAAGTCAATATAAGAACTCAAGAGTTGAGATAAAGAGATTTATATTGTTAAAGACTTCTTTTTTTATATATTTTTAGTCATAGGATTATTTATTGGGCATTAATAATCCGGATAGACTAGCACATGTTATGTCTGCTTAATGTGGAGAATGACCGGTCTCAAGTCATTTGTGTAATGACACTAGGACAAACCTGTGGGTGCTTGTTTGAGAACAAGTACACTGAATGTTATCATTGATTGAGTTTGTTGAATGGAGTTTTACTTACATGTCAAACAACAACTTAGGGTTACAATGATGCAAGTGATCCTTAGACCTGAGGCACTATAGATGTCCTGTGTTATGGATATTATGGTTTGATGGTATAACATACATATCCTAACCATGGAATTTGTATAAGTACTCATTGGCCCTAGTAGACCTATCATGGGGACATATGAGTATACAACAAGGAATCTGTCACTCTCTTTAAGAGAATGCCATGTATTATTCTCAAAGATATAATTCATAGAGTCTTTGGCCAAAGCAGTTGGGAATAAGAAATCTGTTTCTTGAATATCCCAAGATTGAATTGATATTTTGAGAATCACATACAAAATGTTAAATTAGGGTTTTGACATATTTATCCAATACCCAAGTAATTTAACTAAGGCATTGTTTGATGGAAGGATTGAATTTTATCTTAATTGTAACTGAAGGGTTCACTATGTTATGATTAACCTTCACACAACCTAGGGTGTGTCTTGACATATTGCTAGATGTCACTCAGGACTAGTAGAGGCCAAAGAGAAATTTATTTCTCAAAGGGAAATTAGAAGAGTTCTAGTTTAAACCTTAAATAAAAGTAGTTTTATTTGAAGGATAATTTATTATCCTAATTCCTACTACTAGGTTGTTGTTAACCTAAGATGTCACACACATATAGGTGCAGGCTTCATTTAAAGGAGAGGAGAGAATAATATTGTAATTAAGAGTTAATTATAAATAAGAAATAATAAGTGTTATTATTTTTAATACTAATATGCAAATATTAATTAACTAGAATTTCAAGTTATTTGAAATTTGAAATTTGAAATTATTTCAAATTTGAAATTAACATGAGATGGCAAGATAATTAAGATTGCAAATATTAATCTATTTGAATTTCAAGTCAGTTGAAATTTAAATTTGAAATCGTTTCAAATTAGAAATGAGATAACAAGTCAATCCAATAGGAGCTATGGATTACTTAATCAAAGGAGAGCATGCCACTTGGAGCTCATCACTTGTTTTAAGTGATGAGCACTTAAGTTTTTTAAAGGGACTCCTCTATCATCTTTTGAAGCTTGCAACTAGTGTGGATCAATCATGGAGGCCTTCTTCTACTTGGGGCTGACCTACCTTCATTAATCCATCTTAAGGCTTTCAATGTAAGTGATTTACATTTATTTAAGTTTTGTTTTATAGCTTATATAATCAATCATGAGATCTTGGTTGTTCATCTTCCATGGAGAAAAATTTTATTCCACATATTTCTATGGGATTCTTTCATAAATCTCTTAGGAATGATCCAAGGGCTCTAAACCAGCCTTCCAATGTCTCTCAATTCATCCCAAAGTCCCCAAAGCCGAGCTAGACACAGGGCAACCTTTGGAAGAGTCCCAGCTAGAAAAAAGACTGAAAAATAACAGTTATTGGGTGTGGGCTCAGGTGACCATCCACCTTGGGACGGTTGGCCGTCCCTTGGTGGACGGCCATCAAGCCTGCAGCCCAATTTTGCCCTATTTGGGCCTGTCTCAGCCCATTTCGACCAGGTTTCGGCTTTTCGGGCCCATTTTTAGTCCAAATTCAACGATTCAAGCGCCAAAACGATCATGATTCGATTCTCCATGTTTTAAGAAGTGTTTTAAGTAAAAATTCATGGACCAAAGTTAAGGTTTTGGGGAAAATTCAACCGATTAGCTGTTTAGGGCCTGCCGGGCCCAAATTAGAGTTTTGAAATTTGCTAACCAATCGCTCTCAAAATCATTCATTCTTCTCGAAACAAGTTTTAAAACATTTTAAGAAAGTGCTTTGAAGCCTTTGAAGGCTTTGATTTTATAAAAAGATCGAATCCCGGTTGTTCCCGGTCGAAACCCTAATAAGAACTTAAAAAGGGGCCTTTGGGCCTCAAGAGCCAAACATGAGCCAGAAGGCTCAACAGACCTTGCCACTGATCAATTTAGCTACCAAACACACCTTAAATATCCATGCCAAAGCCTCGAGATCATTCGGGACAAGATCGACAGTCATTCAAAGCTTTTGTGATTCAAAGGACAATATTGTCTTTCAAGTCACAAAATGCCTTATTTTCTATCAAGCCTGGCTCAGAATGCCATGAAATTTTTCAGGGATGTTCCTAAACTCTCTAAAAACTAAATGTAAGAAGAACCGACTCAATCTAGCCTAAAAACCTACATGCGATAATGACCTCTAACTGACTACTCATAAGGGTAAAATTGGCAATTTAGGGTTTTAACACCCTTTCTCTCCGCAAATCATAGACAACCATTAATGACCCTTCCCATGGTAAAAAATGAATGTCTACAGACATCTTCACGAAACTTCTCCAAGAGGATCGTTTTTGCACAATTCGGCATGATCTTGGTATGATTAGACCAATGGAATTGTAATTGTGCTTCTTGTCTATATCTTTTATATATTCTCTCTTTGTTTTTGTTAATGATAAAATGGGAGAAAGACTTTGATTGCCATATTGCCATATTGTCAATGTTAGTTAACCATTGCTTGTTGTGCAAATTTGAGGGGAGCTCATGCTCTCTTATTTTGATTATTGTTAATTCAAAGTAATGGTTTGTCATCATCAAAAAGGGGGTGATTGTTAGCCCTAAGGTTAATTGCATTGACCACATTTTGATGATTAACAAACATTACTTTCGTTACTAACCAATGGTTAAATGTTTTTGTCTCCATAGAATCAAAGACATATCTTGTTGGAGCTCATCAACATATCTCAAGCTTCTCAATTGTGCAAATATGCAAAGTCATTGGATCATGAAGCTTATGAAAGTCATATTGAAGCCATTCCTTGAAGACCTTTGATGTTAAGATGTTTAGGAACCTATTGTAAGACAACTTATTTGATTAAACTTGCTTAGCTCAAGCCAAAAAGTTTTCTCACATTGCATTGGCATTCATTAACTTAGAAAACTTGTAACTTGTAAAAATGCCTTTGAATGCTTAAGTTAACTACTTTAGATGTTTTGAGTTGAAATAGACTTAAGAATTTCAAGTTTTTAGCTTAAGAGCATGTCTAGTCGCCTAAGCACCATAGTCTAGTCAACTAATCATGGTCCAATAGCTAGAATTTTGGAAATTCCAAGTCTAGTCGACTAATCATATAGAGTAGTCGGCTAATGAGTCGATTAGTCGACTAATCACTTCGTCTAGTCGACTAAAAGCACTCCAGTAGCCAAGTTTGGAAATGCAGAAGAGCTAGTTGACTAATCATCCTAGTCTAGTCGACTAACCGTGCCCGAAAATTTTTACAAACTTATTTTGACTTTGCTAGTAGACTAACCCATATTGCCTAGCCGATTAACCAAGCCCGAGAACAAATTTGCTTTGAATTTTTAACTGGCTAGTCGACTAATCACTTTTGTCTAGTCGACTAAGACTCCTGCAAATACAAAACGACTCTTTCCTCTTTGGGCATTTGAAACATTAAATGAGGCATGCTCTTTCCCTCTCCTCCAATGGGATTCAAGCTTATTTCAAACGGCCATTTCAGACTGAAATCAATATAAATAGAGGTGAGCTCTTCATTTATTACTATCAATCCAACACTAGTTAATATCATTCATTGCAAGCATTAACCATTTTGCTGCTTTCTCTACCAAACAATTGAGCTATACTTATTAATCATTTGAGAGGCTACTAATTGAGCTTTATTATTGTGTTAATCAGCTTCTTGAAGCATTTATTGTACACAACCAACTCTTGTGATTATATTGAGTGTTCTTTGTGAACACTTGAATGTGTTCTTTGTAAGACACCTTTAAAAGTTCTTTGTGAGCCATTGAGGGTTCTTTGTGAGCCATTGTATAAGTTCTTTGTGAGCTTAGGTGAGAGTCTTCCAACTGGGATAAAGAAGACTATGTAAAGGTTTCTCCACCTTGAAGGAGTTAATCCTTAGTGGATTATGGGAATCCTTGAGCTGAGTGCTTAAGTCGAGAAGTAGCCGGAGTTCGAACCTCGTTCAAATATTGTGTTCGATCTCTCTTTCCCTTACTCTTGTTTCAATTAATTGCTTATATATTTGTTTGTATTGAAATTAATTGAACCAAATTTTATTTGGTAATTATTTGCAAAAGTTTGCCATAAACCCTATTCACCCCCTCTAGAGTTATATATTTGAGACAACAGTATAAATTCATAATTATTACGGTCTGTAACAACCCAATGAAGCGACCAGTTCAAAATAGCACCACAAGCATCAATGGTTGCCGGACTGCTCGTGTTAGAGAGGGAGAGAGTAACAGGTTGCAGCAGACGGGTTAGAAAGATAGAGGGGGAAAAAGGGGAAAAATAGAAAAATTGCCTTGTTTTTGTGTTGTTTCTCTCTTTTTTCTATGTAGCCATTGGATGGGCTGGATCTTATTTGGTTCGGTATTAGCGTTATGGACTGGTCCTTAATGGATCAGTTTTGTGATTCTAATACTTTCATAAAATATTGGGAAAATTACACTTTTCCCAACTGAATTATTAGTCATTTTCATGTTGCTTCCTGTGGTTTCGATTATATTAATGTACCTTTAAACTATTAGATTGTCTCAAATTATCCTTTTCTGTCTGTTAACCATTATATTTTTACTAAAAAATGGTGTTAGACTTGTTATTTTTCTATACAGTATTTATCATGGATTTATAGGCATATTGATGGAATTTCATAATTTTTCTTAATATATTTTATTTATTATGAATTTTATTTATTTTATAGAGAAAATAATTCATAAAAATAAAAGTATGTTGAAAAAAATCATGAAATTTCACCGCTATGCTTATAGACACATTAGCAATAAATATTGTATAAAAAATAATAAGTTTAACATCATTTTTAATAATAGAAGAAAGTAGTTTAATACAACCTAATAGTTTATAGGACACATTGATACAATTAAAACCACAGAAGTACAACGTAAAATGGGCTAATAGTTCGGGCGCAAAGTGTAATTTTTTCAATATATTATATCGTAAGAGGTAAGTGACCAAACTGAACTTTTGTTACTTCGGGCGGGAAAGAAAGCAAAGAGCAGTCTACAAGTGTCAACATTTTTAATTTTTAAAATTTTAAAAAATATATATATATATACTCCGTATTACAAAACACCTTTCTCCTCCATTTCACCAGCTTCTGTGAGAAGCTACACGGCATACTGTCTCTCTCTGTCTCTCTCTCTCAGTGTCAAATGGCTCGAAATAAGGTACATATCACGGGCTAAGTCTTTCTCTATTTCTATAAGTTTCGTTTTTTGTCACTTATCAACCCCTTCGATCCTTCTAATTTCTTAGCTCCCTAAAAAGTTTCAAGAATCAAACCCTTATGATTCATTTCTTATACTTGATAACGTCTCTTTCTGTTTCAATCCATAGCATCGAAGTTCAAGCGCTTTATATTACGATTTCAGAAGTGAAATAATTTGATTTTAGCTTTTCGCATTTAAACTGCTTTTAATTTGTCACGAAGACTTGTTTTCAACTTGCTTGCTTTGAATATGTTTTAAATCACATTCTTCTCTGGTGTCGATTTGTAAATTGTATATGATACCTGACTTGTCTACCCTGTATAGGTTTTAGGTTTATTTATTCATTTTTATTTTACAGGTTCTTAATTCCATAATTTATGAATGATGTTTGCTAATAGTTATTGTTAATTAACCCAATTGGGCAATGAAAATCTTTGGTGCTAAATTCAAGTCATACCATTTCTTCTTGATTTTCTTGCTGTTAGGGTTTTTCTTTACAGAGGCTTTTTTAAAAAAAATTTGGGTTTGGGGTGTGTGTGTTCATTTGTCGAATCTATATATGCACCGCTTATTTGCATGAGTGAATCAGTTTTTTGCTAGATGGCATTCTTTTTTACACCATGATGACTTTTTTTTTTTTTAAACACACGCGAACCTTTTGTTTTTTTTCCCCTAACAGGAAGCATTGCTTTTGTTGCTCGATGTTGGTCCGTCAATGCACAATAGTCTGCCGGAGATTGAAAAAGTGTGCTCCATGCTAGTACAAAAGAAGGCATGTCTGTTTATTTATTCTATTTTTAGAATGGGATGGTTAAGGCTATAACAGTTTGTGTAACATATGTAAGTTTATTTTGTTTGGTTTTTATCATTTACTGAGGTATGGTATGCGTTTATATTTCAACTATTAACGGGCTTATGCCAAGAGCCGCGTGATTTTCAGTGTGTTGGGTGAACGACAGAACACCAATTTATAATTTGTGGAGTGTTACTTTTACAAAGATTACCATAGTTTTGTTTTTTCTTCTATCCCTGCAGTTGATATATGGCAAAAGTGATGAAGTAGGAGTTGTTTCATTTGGAACTGAAGGTATCTTTTAAGCTCTCTACTGAAATGATTGTTAGCATTTTGATGCAATACAATATATCCTTTTAGTTTTCATGGTTCAATACTTGTAATGTCAAGGGCCCGTTTCTGATCTGTACAATGAATTTGTCAAATCACATGTAGATACAAAAAAAATAGCGAACTTTTATAAATTATTGTTCTTTACATGCAAGGAGAAGAGTAGGAAGATTTGAATAGAGGGATTCCAGAACTTATTTCATTTTGTTTTTTGTTTTGTTCTGCTTTGTTTGTTTTGTGTGTGTGTCTGTTTGTGTGTTTCTATTTTCTCTGCTGGTACCTCTTGATCTTTGTATGCTGCCACAAATTGTGTTAAAGAGATGCCTGCTTGGTTTGTATATACCAATATGAGCATCAATATTGACTTATAGTATAAATTGTCAGTGTCTTAATTTGTTGCTGATTTTCATTGATTGTTTATATTTTTAGTGACTTTGCTATCGCTGATAGTGTATTTTTTTATGAGTAGTTTAAGGAACATAACTAAATGACCTACTTTGAAAATCCTCAGATACTGACAACGAGCTAACAAATGAAGTGGGTGGATATGAACATGTGGTGGTTTTACAGCATATTAAAGTCGTTGATGGAGATGTTGTTGATGCTTTACAAAAGCTTCCTCGTGGAACTGTTGCTGGTGATTGTATCCAATTGGTAGATTTTTCTTTTTTCTTTTGGAAGTTTATTTTGGTCTTAAACAAGAGAAACTAGAATAACATGCCTACAAAGTGTGTTACAACAGACATCATAGAAGTTCTCTTATTTCCCCATTCTCAGCATGCACTTCTGGTTTGTACTATTGCCATTCCTTGGCTCTTTGGGCTCCTAAAAATTGGTTATTTTCTTTGCACAGACTTCAAAACTCATGTCAATTGTGAAGTCTTTTTTTTCCCTCTTTCTAGAGAATGATATTGATTTATTCCTTTTTAAGGCACATTATCAGGTAAGATAAGCTTACCTGATTCTTCTTCTATCTTTTATTGGAATTCGAACTCCAACAAAATCTGTTAGAGGAAGAATTTTTTAGGTCTAATATATGATAACAGCCCTAAGATTGTATATGCTGTGATGACCATATAATTCTATTTTTATTTTTCATAAGTTCGACAAATTTTAAGTGGTTTTCTTTGGAAGGCATGGGGGAATACGTCATGGTATTATTTAAGGAGGCAATTGTTTTAGGAAGGAAGTGAATCCAAGTTAGTATTCAGTGGGCTAATGGGCTGATAATTGCTTATTTATGTGCATCTTATTTTTGCATCCTTGATACCTTAACTATGCTGGTAGTTCTTGATGCTATTGTTGTTGGGATGGATATGCTGATAAAGAAATTCGGATCAACGATAAAGGGAAAGAAACGTCTTTGTCTTATTACGAATGCACAATGTCTTATTAAAGATCCATATGAAGGAACAAAAGAAGATCAAGTTGGCACCATTGCTGAACAAATGACTGCACATGGCATGCGATTAGAGTGTATTGTTGTGAGGGGGAAGCTAAGTGAGAATGGAA
This sequence comes from Hamamelis virginiana, assembly GCA_017140935.1. NCBI lineage: Eukaryota > Viridiplantae > Streptophyta > Magnoliopsida > Saxifragales > Hamamelidaceae > Hamamelis > Hamamelis virginiana. Next base: position 1,608,880 of record JAESVK010000606.1, on the reverse strand, counting down.
ACAATAAAATAATGGAAGAGAATGATGTTCTATTGGATCTATTTTCAAAGAAAACATGTGCGAAGACAGTGTATGTTGAGAGTCCAACGTCATTGTTAGGTGCACTTAGAACTCGGAATATATCTCCTGTTACAGTATTCAGGGGTAATCTCGAAATAAGTCCAAAAATGAAGATCAAGGTACTGTTTATGTTGCCTTTATATTGTCAAATTAAATGGTATTGATCTTTCTATTTATGGTTAATGGTTAATTGTTGAATTCTATTGTTTCCTACCTACAATAGAAATCTTATATATTTCTAAGGAGAAATAAATCACCATTGTACTTATACATGCATGCATTCTTATGTGTTTGTGTGCATGCGAATCTTATTTTGTTTTGTTGTTGAGATTTGGGTCTCTTACACAATTTCTTAGTTGCTTCATTGTTAGGCTTTGGGAATTTGCATTTTTTTCGGATGGAACTACATAAGGGACATTATTTGTGATAGGGTGATGTGTCAGTATGTGTTTGTCTAGCTGTCTGCACCTGAGTGCACATGGTTGCCCATCTTAGTTTATGCTTTTTTGTTGTTTTTCCTCTTGCATAGAGTAATTGCCCCTATAAGGTTTCTCATTAGCATTCCATGTCCTTTACATACTCTGATAAAAAACCAATACTGTTCAATTGGCAAGTTTAATGGCTAATATTTTTAGGTGCAATGGGGCATTCTTTTGCTTTTGGGTAGCCAAATTTTTGCCTCAACAGCTTCAGACTTTTAAGGAAATAAAGCAGCATTGCAACTGGAGTGAACTAATTTCTCTGTGATGCCTTGAAGTTCCATTACAATATAAAGTCTGACAGTTTTGTCTATTTAATCTTTTGACAGATAAAATGGGTTAGTTTGAATTTTAATCATCAACATGGCTATTCACCATGTGTAAAGGAAATTATCATTAGTTCAGTACTGTGAGGCTAATATGTTTTGTAACTGATTTCTGATCAAATTTATAATTAGAAAGTGTCAATTGATTTTAGGAGGCATCAATGGGTTTGTCATTATTATAGGTCCTTTTAATTAAAGGACGCGTACTGGACTCAAATCAAAAGGACATGTCTTATCGCGCCATTCCCCATTCTCAAACTTGTACTTCTAAGGGCCTGAGCCTTGGAATTGGATAACAATCGTTTTCTCAGACTTCTTCCTTGCTTTTGTTCCTAGAGGAAAGAGGCTTGAAAGCTCCTTGCTTCCCTCAGGGTTGTCCTCTTGAGTATGAGCTTAAATATGAGCTAAAAGAAGTTCGCTTTCCAGACGAGAAATCAAGAATAGAGAACCATGTAAAAGTTTCCTTGGCTTGATGGTAGAGTATAACAGATTTAGAGGGAGAATAAGGGTGATGTCTGATGAGAGAGCCAAAGGAAACTGTGGGGGATCCGTAGAAGATTTGAGATGGTGGCAAATAAAGCCCTAGGGAAACTACATAGGTGATTTGGCATGCATGATGTGTCAGAGCCTATAGCAGCTTAATTGACTTGCTGTTACAGATGTTTTTAGACTTGGGGTGAGTTGCAGTGTTAGCAAAGTCACAAAGGGCTAAAGGGTGACAGCTGACGGAGGTTGCAATGTGTTATGAATTAGGCAATGGTTGCTCCATGCCAAAGAACTCTCCTTCCAGTCAAAAATGTTGTAGCAATAGGCACAACCTTCAGCAGCTAAGGGCCTGCTTTAGCTAACATCCAAATCCCCCGAGTCATCTTATAAGTTGGCAGCAAGGTCATTGTTACTGGCTGTCGACAAGCACAGAGCTTGTTCAGAGCTCCCAGGGCCATGCTTTTGACCCATGCAGGTATCTAGCATTAAGTGCAGTGCCCAGTTTCATGTTCCTCTGAAAGTCAGTTTTGTTAACAGGTCACAGTGCCTTCGGCAGGCAATCACTGGATAAATTGCCTTGGAGACTTGTCTTGACAGTCTTCTTCCTTGTAGAGGTAAGGCTTTCTGGGGCAAGAGACAAAATTGGCTGCATGGGAGTCACCTTGACGGGTTGTGCTGCATGTGCCACACGTTGCACTGCAATGGAGCCACATTGTCCTTTCTCTTAATCAATTCCAATAAATTGGTGTGGTATAAATACTGATGTCATACTAGAGACATCAATTTTATCATAATTCTTGTTAAGTTTCCAATCTAAAAGCCTAAGCTTGTAGGTGGAGGGCCCAATACCGGGTACATAAAGCTATATCAAGCCTTCTATTAAGGCGATGTGGGATAGAATGGATTTCATTATTCTACACTCCCCCTCACGTGCAAGCGCGTATGGGCCTTGTCACGTGGATAACCAAAGCTCTGATACCATGTTAAGTTTCCAACCTAAAAGCCTAAGCTTGTAGGTGGAGGGCCCAATACAGGTATATGTAGTTATAGCAAGCCTTCTATTTAGGCGATGTGGGATAGAGTAGATTTCATTCTTGCACAGTTCTTATAGCGATTTTTTTGTAGGGTTGCTTCATAACTCGGTGTATATTATTGTAATAATTTACATTTTTCGAAAAGAAAAAAAGTAGAAAAAGCTTTGAGATTAATCATGTTGCAAACTTCAAAAATGGTTAGGTATGGGTTTACAAGAAGTCGTCTGAAGAGAAGTTCCCCACTCTTAAAAAGTATTCTGATAAAGCACCTCAAAATGATAAGTATGCCACACATGAAGTCAAGGTAGATTATGAATACAAAAGTGTTGAAGATCCTAGAAAAGTTGTGCCTCCTGAACAAAGGATTAAGGGTTATCGTTATGGACCTCAAGTAGTTCCTATTTCATCTGCTGAATGGGAAGCTGTCAAGTTCAAACCAGAAAAAAGCATAAAGCTTCTAGGATTTACTGATGCTTCAAACATAATGCGGTAAAATCTAGCTGCTTTAACTTTTATTAATATGATTAGATATTGATAATGTCAATTAGAATGATGAAGATCCTTTGACTCATCTGTTTCTTTTGTCCTTACCTGTCATACATATCAAAGACACTATTACATGAAAGACTCCTACATCTTCATTGGTGAACCGGGCAATACAAAGGCTATTCTTGCCGTTTCTGCTGTAGCAAGAGCAATGAAGGAAACGAATAAGGTAGCAATTTTGCGCTGCGTGTGGAGACAGGGACAGGGGAGTGTTGTTGTTGGCGTCTTGACACCCAATGTATCAGACAAAGATAATATTGTAAGTTTTATTATGCCATTTAATTTAGCATGCTTGACTTTGCCTTTTTATTTCAATTTAACATGCTTGTTGTGGCTTGGTTACTGTTGGCTTTCCTTGTTGGTTTTGCTGAGCAGCCCGACTCATTTTACTTCAACGTACTTCCTTTTGCTGAGGATGTTCGAGAATTTCAGTTTCCCTCTTTCCGTAATCTCCATTCATCACAGAAACCGAACGAACAACAACAGGAGGCAGCAGATAACTTGGTCAAGATGCTTGACCTTGCACCATTTGGCAAAGAGGAAGCTCTGCAGCCTGACTTCACACCAAATCCTGTTCTTGAGGTACTCAATTATGTGGTTCTCTTATGTAGGTAACATAGTTCCTTACCAGGATGCCTAGATATTGTTCAAATTTTTTTGAATGAGCTGGTTATTACCTTGGTTTCTGTTTCTGAATTTATTTCTCTCTTTTGAAAATGGATTGGTACTTGTTTGGTTTTGAGATGCCCTTGACTAACTTATTCAAGCTACAACCAAGGTAGTGTGCCGTTCTTGATATTTGAATTGCTTAAAGTGTGTTTTTAGTTGTCTCCTGAAAATGAAATTTACTTTTTTTGTCCTTTTGACTATTTGCTCACTGTTTTTGTTTAGCAAAGTTGGTGAGTGGCTCACTTTGAGTGAAACATTGTTTTTACTCTTTGTAAAGTCGGTGAACTTAATTGTTCCCACATGAGGCTGAAAGGACAATTAGTTCCCCCCCTCCCCCCTTCTATTGTTTGTTCTGTTCTCACACACTGCTTTATATATACATAAGAGTGTGTATATATAGGTCTTTTTGACATATTCAAAAAGAGGAGGAAAGGCAGTTTGATGGGAGGCGGTTTGACAGATTTGAAGTTACTTCCCTGCTTTGAGTATATACAAAAACATACGGAAAGGGAGAATAGAAACAGAGAGTAAGAGAGTTCTTTGGGTGAAGTTGGGTTGGGGTTGAAAGATAATTCCACTTGTAAACTATTTTCTTTATAGTGAGTTTCTTTGTAACCTTTATCTGCAGATGTAGGCTGAATGCCAAACCACGTAAATTGGTTGTGCTTGTGTGTGCATGCTTATATTATTTTTCTTATTTAATTTTTTGTTGCCTTGATACCGAAATCTATGTTTGTCACAACAACCTATGAGCGAGAGGAGATGGTTGTGTTCAGTAAACAAGGTTTGGGCTCAATTCTAACTTAAGAGAAAAAAAAGGGTGAAAAATAGGGGAGGTGAGGTGAGAAAAAATGAAAAATTTGGCACATGAGCAGTTCTATTCCACAATGGACGTCTTATCATTTAATTTCATAAATGTGGTACTTCAATATTTAAACTTGAGAAAAAAAATGTTTCTCATCAAAAACAAAATTAGAAAAGCTAATTCAATATCATAGAGCTTGTATTATAGATATTGAAGAATATATCGAGGATCCAAAAAAAGAGAAATATCGACAAGAAAGAAAATATCGATATCGATTTAGAGAAATTACGGAAATTAGTTGCAAAATATGGAAATTTTTAATAAGTCTTTGGAAAACAATAAAATAGGTTATAATAAACAATTTAAAATCAAAATATTATATAAAAAATATATAAGACACTTATGTAGTGTGTATGGTATAGAAGTGCTCACACCGCAGAGCAAATATAGAATATAAAATTTAAGTTTTAAATTTATATAATATTAAAATGCTTATCATATATTTAATAATAATGTTATGTATTTATATAAATCAACAATCATGAATTTATAATATTATCAAATATATTCAAATCATACAATATTATTATTATATAGTTTTCATGTTAAAAAAAGAAAAAGAAAAAAAAGCACCTCTTAGGTTTTAAATCAAACTTGGTATAAGTATTAATATTTTATCTTAATACTAGGAAGGTGCTTCTAAATAGGTGGTAAGAATGTTATATTCTCATTTCTCATTGAAAAGTTGGGGAAATTACAGTTTGATCCCCTGAACTATAGGTCGTTTTTAAATTGCCCCCCTGTGGTATCGATTGAAGCAATGTGCTCCTTGAACTATTGGCCGTTTTCAAATTACCCCTTTCTCGCAGTTAGCCATTTATGTTTTTGGACTGAAAAATGGCGTTAGGCTTGTTATTTTTTTATGCAGTATTTATCCTGGATTACTAATGGGTTTACACGCATATTGGTGAAGTTTCATAATTTTTCTCAATATATTCTATTTATTATGAATTTTATTTACTGTATAGAGAAAATAATTTATAAAAATTAAAATATATTGAGAAAAATCATGAAAATTCACCGATATGCTTATAGACACATTATCAGTTTTGGATAAATACTGCACACAAAAATAATAAGTTTAACATCATTTTTAACAGACAGAAGGGGCCAATGTTTTACATTAAAATAGTTCAGGGGCACATTGCTTCAATTGATACCACGGGGGGGAATTTAAAAAGGGCCTATAGTTCGGGGGACAAACTATAATTTTCCCTAAAAAGTTTTAGTTTCAAATCCCTTTGGAACTATTTTAAGGTTTTATGTTTATACTCAAATATAATATAAATATTAAATTTGTTATGTTAATGTGCAAGAAGCAGGCTTGGACTTGTGGTCAAAGGGCATAACAATCAACCCATCAGTTGAATTTCAAATCGCACTGGCTACTGTCTTATTATTTTATTATTATAAGAAAATCATGGAGTTAACTTGAACAGTTTATCGAGAAATAGCCGATATGCATGATATATCGTGAAATATCGAAAATTTCAGCGATAAATTGATGATATATTCACATTTTAACTGAAAGTTTCACAAAACGAAACATAAGTTGCCCTTTATCTTGGTACTCACAAAATTCCGAAATTTCGATCGATACTTGGTCGAAATTGATTTCACTCCATGGATTTATATATATTCATCTTAATCTTACTTTACATTAATGCAATTATTATTTTTCTCTTGAAAACTTACAAATTCCACTTGTAAATTATTTCCTCTATAGTGAGTTTCTTTGTTCCTTGCCCGTGGACGTAGGTTAAAAGCCAAACCACGTAAGTTGGTTGTGCTTGTGTGTGCATGCTTGTTTTATTTTTCTCATTTAACTTTCGTTGTCTTGTTACCCAAATCTGTGTTTGTCACAACAATTTTTATCTTGCAAACATAGTGGTACAGGAATGTGCAAAGGCTGTATATCAAGGATTAATTTTTACATGAATTCCTAGGTCCAATGTAATGATTTTCAAAATATTAGATACTATATAGCTATGAACACAAACTCAAGTGTTGGCGTTTGACATACCAAAAGATGCATAGAAATAAGAGTTCCCTTTTTATCCAGGACTCGGGGTCACTTCTCACGTAAGAAGGATGTATTTATTTGTGTAATAGTAGACAATTAACCTGTATTTGGTTTGTAATGAAGTAGCAATTGAAAACCACACCAAATTGACCTAAGCATTCCATCAGAAATAAAAAAATATCATTTATAGTCAATGTACTGGCTAAGGTCTAAACCAGTCAACTTTGTTCTGCATCAATCTTGAACCAATCAATATTGTTTAATTTTACATGCTAGTAAAACTTGCTTATAATGCAGAACTTGTCTGATTTTTGAATTCTGAAAATCAAGTCTAGTGCATGTTTTCTCTTACATGGTTTGAACCGGCCCAGTTTCTTGTGTTGTTGGGCAAGTAATTCTTTCAATCTTTGGGATCACCACGGCTTGAGTTTCGAAATCTATAGCTTGCCATAATAACTACCATTTTCTTTGTAGAACTGTATGTTTTCATCACACAC
>JAESVK010000606.1:1579395-1596895 GCA_017140935.1 Hamamelis virginiana | reverse complement strand
CACCGGTCCTTTCTTGCCTAGCATCACATTTCTTTGACTCTCTTCTCTCCTTACCTTTGAAAAGACGTCACCAATTGAAGGAAGGGGCTGTCTTCCAATAATTCTCCCCCTTACTTCATTAAACTCAATGTTGAGGCCAACAAGAAATTTGAAAATCCGATTGTCTTCCACAATTTTCTTATGATGACGGCTATCTTCCACAGATTTCCATTCATAGGTATTGAATAGATCGAGATCTTGCCACACCCGTTTCAGAGAATTGAAATACTTGGTGACACTATCCTCTCCTTATCGCATCTCATCAAATTTGAGAGTCAACTCAAAAATTTGAGATTGATTACCCAAATCCGAATACACCTGGTTCACATTCTCCCAAAGCTCTTGTGCCGTTGGATAGCACAAATAGTTAGAGCAAATATTCTCTTCCATGGAATTCACAAGCCATGTCATGACCATGGAATTTTCAGCATCCCAATTCGCATAGGCTGGATCATTTTCTGCAGGGGCTATTTTTTCACTAGTCAGATAGCCCATCTTCCCACGCCCCAGGATGTACATGCGAACCGATTGAGACCATAGCAAAAAATTATCACCATTCAAGCGGATAGTGGTAATTTGAACAGAGTGGGACTCTGAGTTGGTTCCATTACCTTTTGATGTGTTTGCAGTAGAGGAGGATGGTGGGACAATAGTGGACTCAATTAAAACATCAGACATGGTACTACAACCGATACAAAAAACAGGAAATAGAAGAGAAAAACAGAAGAAGTAAGCAAGTAATTGCTAGCTCTGATACCATGAAAATGGAGAGAATAGTTTGGGAATGATGTTCACATTCATTGAATATTTTTGACTTTCATGGATTCCTACTTTATAGGAATTACAAGATATCTAAACTAGGAAAAGAATAATTGCAGAATATCAGTTTACCTAATAAAGATACTTTCCTAATTTTTTATCATTGACTAATTTACTACCTAATTTACAGCTGCCTAATTTATAGCTATACAATATTCTAAGTACTGCAGAATATCTTTTTGATTTTCCAACACCCTTTCTTCGACCGGGCAACCTCCATTTCAAGGAAATACCTCCAATCCTAAGTCCTTGATCTCAAATGTTGATGAGAGTGAAGTCTTCAATTGGTTCATCTCAAGTATGTCATCTCCAGTGAGAATTATATCGTCTACATACACAGTCAGTATTGCTATCTTCCCATCATGTGAATGTCTTATAAACATCGTATGATCACCTTGCTCTTGAGTATACCCCTGACTTTTAACAAACTGAGTGAATTTCTCAAACCAGGCTCTTGGTGACTGTTTTAACCCATATAAAGATTTCTTCAATTTACACACCTTTGTGCCAAACTTTTCACCAAATCCTGGAGGTGCATCCAATTTCACTTCTTCCTCCAGGTCTTCATTGAGAAATGCATTTTTTACGTCCAACTATTGCAGAGGCTAGTCACGATTAGCTGCAAGTGACAAAAGAACTCTTACAGTGTTTAGCTTTGCGACTGGGGCAAATGTTTCCAAGTAATCAATGCCATAGGTTTGAGTGAATCCCTTGGCAACCAATCGAGCTTTATACCGTTCTAGAGAGCCATCAGATTTATACTTGACTATAAACACCCATTTGCACCCTACAGTTGTCTTTCCTCTTGGTAGATCAACTAACTCCCACGTGCGATTTTTTTCAAGAACTTTCATCTCCTCGAAGACAGCCTCCTTCCACTCAGGAACTTTCATAGCATCTTGCACAGCATTAGGAATCTCCATACAAGTCAATTGTGAGGTAAAAACATGAAAAACAGGTGAGAGATTTTCATATGACACATAATTGGACAATGGATGCTGGGTGCAAGACCTCACACTCTTCTGGACAGTAATGGGAAGTTCATAATCATCGAACTCAGGATTGGAACTAGACTCAGGTTTAGAACTAGAGGACTCAACTCGAAGATAAAATAGGCTGAATATGAGGTAAAGGCTCGTTGAGGACATTACCTCGAGGGTTTACGGATTCTGGGCAGTGCAAAGGATTGGAAGACCCTTGCTTTCGAGTTGTCCTCTGTCGCGAGTAGACAATGTCAAATGGTACCAACACTCTGGTTTTTTTTCCTGTTTCTCTTTTGTTAGTCGTTATAGGATCATGAACATCATGAGATGGCACTGTCGGAAGACCTGCCTTTTCAGTGTCTCGACTCACTTTCTCTTGGTATAATAAAGCTTGGGTTTTCAGGTTGAATAATCAAAGTTGGAGAATGATTATTTTGCGAGTCTTCAGTTTGCAAAAAATCATGGAAGACAACCGAATCCGAATCTTTGTTTTGGTTCCCCCCCTGAAGATAAGGTGTGAAATAGGGATGTAATTCAAAAAATGTAACATCCATGGTAACAAACATTTTTTTGGAAATGGGTTCAAAACATTTATACCGGAGCATTACCAACAAACACACATTTTGTGGCTCGGGGTTCAAGTTTTCCTCGATTTTGACTATGAATATGAACAAATGCGGCACAACCAAATATCTTTTGTGGTAAAGAAGAAGAAAGCCGATTTATTGGATAAAACTAATGAAAAACGTCAAAAGGTGTTTCAAAGCTTAAAACCTTATTAGGCGTTCTATTTATGAGATATATAGCAGTAAGAACGGCTTCACCCCAAAGATATTTAGGTACCCGATTGGTAAAAAGTAATGCCCGAGCTACTTCCAATAAGTGTTTGTTTTTTCATTCAATTAAACCATTTTGTTGTGGAGTGTCGACACAAAAGCTTTGATGAACAATTCATTTTTCAAGAAAAAAATTGGCCCAAAATGTTTTTGAAATATTCTTGACCATTATCACTAGCAATATTTGAATATTTTTCTGAAATTGTGTTTGTACCATCGTGTAAAAATTTTTGAAAATTATTTTCATTTCAGATTTTTCCTTCATCAAATAAACCCAACTGAATCTCGTATGATTATCAATAAAGGTCACAAACCATTTTTTTCAAGAATATGTAGATGTTCTACATGGGCCCAGATATCACTATGAATAACAGTAAATGGTGTAGTTGGTTTGTAGGGTTGGGGGGAAAATGATGCACGATGATGTTTAGCAAACTGGCAAACTTCACATTGAAGAAAAGATGGACTTTTATTCCGAAATAAATTGGGAAACAAGTATTTTAAGTACTGAAAACTAGGATGGCCTAACCTATAATGCCATAACATAATATCATTATCTTTGGAAACAGAAACAGAATTTAAGCAAGTACTTTGACATTGTCTACTTGAGTCAGGTCCAACGTCAAAATAATAGAGTCCATCTTTTTCCTTAGCACTGCTAATCATCCTCCCCGTGGTCAATTTCTGAAACTCACAATAAGAAGAGTAGAAATTAGCTTGACATTGATGATCAGAGGTAATTTTACTAATGGACAACAAATTGCAAGACAAGTTGGGAACGTGGAGCACATCATGGAGGGTTAACAATGAAGTGAGTTTGATAGTTTTTATCCCGGAAATTACCGAAAGTGAACTATATGCAATTTTGACCTTTTTATTGCCTGCACACGAACTATAGGATGAGAACAATTTGGAGCAACCAGTCATATGATCAGTTGCGTCAGAATCAATTATCCAATAATGAACAGAGTTAGGAATAACACCTAAAAACGCAGTAGTAAGAGAGAGTTACCCTTTTGTACCAAAGAACAAAAAGGAGTAAAGGATATTTTTGGAGATTGAAACAATTTGTATAGGTGCTCTAATTGTTCCTTGGTAAAAGGGACTGCATCCGAGTTGGTAGAAGGCTCCCGAGTCTCTTCAGCAGTGGCTTGGTAGGCGTGACCGTCATGTTTGGATTTTGGCTTCCAATTTGCTAGTTTACCATGAAACTTCCAACACGTCTTCTTTGTATGCTACGGTTTTTTGCAATACTCGCACCACGGTTCTTACGCCCATCGTTGTCAGAATCAACACCTCTTAACACAAGAGTAGAGCTCTCATGTTCTAGGTTGAAACTAGGTTCGGTGTTGCGCAACATGATTTTTCTCCTTGACTCCTCACGTCTAACTTCAAAAAAAACTTCCCGAATAGAGGACAATGGCTTCCTGCAGAGAATACGGCCTCGGAACTCGTCCAAACTCCGATCACAAACCGGCTAAAAACATGTAAACCCTGTCGTTTTCCTCTTTCTTCTTGTGGCGAGCGTAGTCGTTCGAATTCTCCCAAACATCATCATAATACTGATCAAGTTCCTGCCATAACGTTACCAATTTATTGTAATAAGTAGTAATATCGCGATCATTTTGCTTGAATTTCCAAAGCCGAGAAGAATTCTCCAGGTCCGAATAAAGATCTCCAACGGCTTCCTAGACATCTTGAGCAGTGGGAAGAAATAGGTGGGGTTTTCCAATGGCAGGTTCCATGGAATTGATGAGCCAAGCAATAACATGAGAATTTTCATACTGCCATTTTTTTAGATTAGGGTCACAAGCAGTAGGTTTCAATATTTCGCTAGTCAAATGCCTAATTTTGCCTCTGCCATTGATCGCCAATTTTACGGACCGAGCCCACTCGAGATAGTTGTGCCCATTGAGTTTTGTAACCGTGAGATAAAGGTTTGAATTATGGGAATAGTACTCGGCAGATACAAGCGTAGGAGGAATAGTGGAATTGGGTGGAATAGTTTCGGAAGTATCGGAAGAGACGGTAGGATTTCTTGGGGCGCCGGTCATTGCCGACTTATACAATATCATCAGAAGAAGATAGAAGAAAATAGAAAAAGAGCGTGAGGCTCTGATACCATAAAGGTTTTTGAGTAGAAAAAATGATCATTCTTATTGATTTCAAGAGAGACGATTACAAGATAAATAGCAGAGGAAGGCCACCAAATTAGGAAGGCCACAAAATCAACAAATCAAATAAGCAAATCTCTAAGCTAGAAAACTGGAAAAGGAAACTACTAAAATCTGGAATAGTAATTTCAGATTTTATTTGAATTTCCTAATTTATTTCCTAGAAATCCGAAAAATGCTATATCATAGCTTTTTGCTGTAACCAGACTTGTTGATTGATCGGGTGACTGGCTCCCTAGTCTAATTGGCCCTCCTGGTTTGGGTTTAATAATGTTGGTGTTGCTGATTTTGTGTCCTGTACTTCGTGGCACTTGTTTTCTACTTAGACCCCTGCATAGTTTTAAGTATCGAGTAACTGACTCGTAACGGTAACGGTAAAGGTCTAACAGGACGCGGGTGTATTGGGTGATACGTTACGGGTATCAGTGTCGGGGCTGTGAATTTTTAATTTTTTTCACACCAACTCCCAAAAGCAGTAATACACATGTCTTTACCCTATACTAACGTATATTAATGTTTTCAAAGAGTTCTAGTGAATTTATTTCAAATTTTCAAGTTTTAACTAATTATTACTCAATTAAAACTAATCATTACACCAGTAATTTATAATTATTTTCATAAATATTTGTATAATATATTTTTGTAGTATTTTTCTAGTAAATTATGTAAGTTAAAACTTATAAGTTATATGTTTCCTGTTTGCGTGTCAAAAATATTTCTATTTGACTTGACCAATGTTTATATATAAAAAAATTTGAGATCAGATATATATACCCACCCAAAGCTGGTGAGTCCCAAGACTCTCAACTGTTCAAATGGGTGGAGGGGTACACACACACACACTCACAATATGTGTGTGTGTGTGGGGTGTGGGGGAAGCATGAAACCTCATCGGAAGAAGGAGACGACTAATGGCTTGCCTTAACTGATGGGGACAGTAGTGGTGACGTGGCTCGGACTAGTCAGCTGCAATGTTGTTGTCGGTGGAGGCTTCAGCGACAACTAGCTCCTCTCGCAACAAGCTTTCTTAGCTTCTCTCTTTCTTTTATGATTTCTTCTTCTATTCTTCTTAATCCAACACTCATAGGACTAAAATCATTGGAATCCAGCGTGTTTCTTAAAGAAAAGCAAACATTAGTATTCGGATTGTCAGGAATCTTTGTTGCAAGTAAAATTGTGGGTTTTTTTGTTCTTTACATAGGTGTAACGGGAATCGGAGGTAAGTAACGGATATCGATCCTTTACTCACCTTTACGTACCGTATCACACCTATACGATGTGAATGGCTATACGTATACCGTATTGAGGTGTAAAGCGTACAGTACCTTCCCAAATCCTATACCTATCGGGCGATACATATAGGATCAGATGATATTTAAAACCCTACCCCCCCGCCTGTGTTATGAACTTATGATTCTCTTGCAAGATTTCTAGAAGACAAACTGAAATATTCATCTTTTGACACAGTAATTTCCTTCAACACAAAACTATGCATGTGTTGTATATTAATAGGAGACATTTAGTGCACGGCGACAAGGAAAGTAGTGAATTTGCTTGTGTGATGACCCCATGTTTCAAATTTCCTACGCTGTAGGATTAAACAGTGCAAAAAACTTCTTATGTACCGGTAATTACAGTGGTACGAGTAAGATTCCTTGACCACTTCTGATGCTTTTTAGTGCCCAAAGACAAAATGTTTAAAAAGTTCTTTGAGAGATGATCAAGTAGGTCCTTGCCTAAGGGTTTGTTTAAGTTTAATATTGTTTTCTTAACATGCCTTATTGGTTTTTTTACTAAGACAAATATCAAATGTTATGCCTTTTTGACCGCTGTTGTAGATATGTGCTAAGAACATACCTTGTATATTAGAAGGAGATGTTTAGTGCACGCTGCAAGGAGGGTTGTGCAATGTGCATTTGCGTGAAGACCCTGTAGGAGAATATAATCCACTCCATCCCACATTGCTTGAGTAAAAGGCTTGCTATAGCTTCATATACTTGTATTGGGCCCTCCACCTACAAGCTTACGCTTTTAGGTTGGAAACTTAACATGGTATCAGAGCATTGGTTATCCACGTGACAAGGCCCAAACGAGTCTGCATGTGAGGGGGAGTGTAGAAGAATATAATCCACTTCATCCCACATCGCCTAAATAAAAAGCTTGCTATAGCTTCTTATACCTGTATTGGGCCCCTCCACCTACAAGCTTAGGCTTTTAGGTTGAAAACTTAACAGACCCCATGTTCAAATTTCTTCTACTATAGGATTAAACAGTGCAATAAACTTCTTATGTACCTGTGATCAGGAGGTATGAGTAAGATTCCTTTACCACTACTGATGCGTTTTGGTGCCAAAAGACAAAATGTTTGATAAGCTTCTTGTGAGAGGATCAAGTAGAATGCTTGCCAAACGGTTCGCTACTGTTTAATTTTGTTTTCTTAATATGCCTTACTGGTTCTCTGACTAAATCTAATATCAGATGTTATGTATTGTCAGCGTTTTTATCGCCATCTTGAATTGAAATCAAAGCATCCAGATGCAGCTGTGCCTCCACTTGATGCAACTCTCAAGAAGATAACTGAACCTGATCCAGAACTTCTTTCTCAAAACAAGTCTAGCATTGATGCATTCCGTAGATGCTTTGAACTGAAGGAGAATCTGAAGGTCATTTCTAGGAAGTTCTAATAAACATAGATATTTGTACTTTGTCAATTCTTAGTAGTTGTTGGATATTTAGGTATTAAATTTGTTTTTTCTTGCAGCTGAAGAAATCAACAAGACGATTGTTGAGAGAGAAACCATCTGGATCAATTGAGGTCGGTGAGGGCTCGGGAGATATTAGAGATGCCCAACTTGTCAATTCTATAGAAACTACATCTGTAGTTAAGGTTGAGCAAATTGGGGATTCAACTCCTATCCAAGATTTTGAAGCCATGATGTCACGCAGAGATAGCCCACAATGGGTCGCTAAAGCAATTAAGGATATGAAAAATAAAATTTTTGACCTGGTAGAGGACTCCTATGAAGGAGATAACTATCTTAAAGCGCTGGAATGTTTAGTTGCCCTTCGCAAGGGTTGCATCCTTGAGCAGGTACTCTCTCTCTCTCTCTCTCTCTCTCTCTCTCTCTCGTTTTGGATAATTCCCAATGGGTTGCAACTTTGAGAAGGTATTCTCTCTCTCTCTCTCTCTGTTGTTTTGGATAATTCCCAATGGGTGTGCTGTAATCATAGGCTTACACTGAGATTGTTAACAGAACTTGCAGTGTAAATTTGAATTGTCTTTCTTATTTGGGTGGATTATTGTCATAAATTGGTTAGATATTATTATCGTTCCCATTGGGCATTTGACAACTATGGCTAGACCCAGAACAGCTAATTAAAAGCTTTTCCTGTGCAGGAACCAAAACAGTTCAATGATTTTCTGCGTCATCTTTGTAAGTTCTGCCAGGAGCAAGACCTTAAAAGTTTCTGCGAGTTTCTTGCATCTAAAGAGATAGGGTTGATTACCAAGACAGAAGCCATAGACAGGTTTGAGAGTTCATAAATTTCTCCCTGTTCTTAAATTATTTAGTTTCATTTGGATAACTGTTAGATATATGTGCTTCATTACTTTCTGGAGCCATTTATTTATTTATTTATTTTGTTTCCTTAAGCAGTGATGTTACAGATGATGAGGCCAGAAGCTTTATGGTTAAAACAGAGCCTTGAGCGACAACTTGTGTAAATAACTTAAATTTGCTGTGTTTGGATATTTTGCGGTGGACTCTCCCTTTTTGTCTAGTGATTGTAAGATGTTTGAAAAAAATCACATTGCTGTATAGATACCCAGATTATGCTCAATAGATTGAGGTAAAATTTTCTCTGAAGCTTCCATATTTCAATCTTCTGTTAGTAGGGCTTCTATGGAAACATTTATGAAAATTGGATGTTTGGTGATTTCCTTGGGGTGGAAAACAAAGCATCAGATCAACTTGTATGTCGACAGTATAGCACCATTGTCCAGGGTTAATGGCACCCGAAATGTGTGTGTAGCTTGAATTGGGAGGGCATTCTTGTGGGTGGCAGTAAACAACCCCAGGTTGCGTTGGATGTTATATGCATGCTTAGGATTCTAACCCAACACCATTAACATTAGGTAAGTTGATACTCCTTAGATTTGTTTTATAAAACTGTCAGGTCGAGGAGTTTGGGTGAATGTAGGTTTTAGAGGTGTAGACCAAAACTTGTTGAAAACTGAGCAGCTTCTGGTTTGTTTGATGGGTCAGATGGCGTCCGGATTTGCTAGTGATCTGAGGTTAGATCATTAGGTGGTCCTGGTGGTCAGCCACTAGTAATGGCTGTTGTTTTGGGGCAAACCAGCAACGTTAATGCCAGTTAATGTTGGCTGGCCGTCAAGTGCAATTCATCCCATTCAAATCGAGCAAATTTTTAGCTTCCTGCACAAATCGTACATCACATCAGCAGAAAGGATTTCTCTTCTCCTTGCTTTCAATCCATCTCTCTCCCTCTCTCTCTAAAATTTAGACAATTTCTTGCTCTCTCTCATCTCTGTATAACACCAGCATCCCTATCTCACCCCTGACATATACCTCCTTTCCTCACGGACACAGCACCACAACGCCCATTTGCTTGATCTCGAATATGTATCCCTCCCTCAATCTACAGGTATATACAAATATTGGAGCACCGACAAATAACAAAAAAAAATCTTGAGAAACAAACACCCACTAGGCCTAAAAGACTGAGATTCTAGAGATCCAAGAATGCTGGGGTGTGATTTTATATATTTTGTAAAGATCCCCACAAATTCCATGTGGGCATGCTGTTGGTTTCAAGCCCCACCCAGTGCATCCACTGTGATTCCACCATATCTTTGTCCCTCTTGCAAGAAACCAAAAATTAGAACAAAAAACACCTGCTCTACGCAGAAATACCAAATACAAAAAGGCCCAAAGTCGACACCGATGTAGATGCAGACTCCACGAAAACAACAACAGCAACAAAAAAAAAAAGAGTACACTTGGAGAATTCGTTACGTAAGTCGACATTACGAGTAGATCATGATACATAGGCGACTTAATCACGGAGCTTCGTCTCCCAAAGCAGCTCTCTATCTGCTTATTACATTGAAAATATAAAAAGTACCCAAAAATAGTTGTTTTCCTTTTAATGAATTGTTTTTGGTTTATATATATTCACGAGCGCAACTAGCGCAGGATTCATCAGTAAGATTTTATCTAATAAATTATAATTGTATAAAATAGTTATTTTGATTCAATAATTTTGACCATTTGATCTAGTTTAATTAAATTTATAGAGTTAAAGAAATTGGAGAAAATTAATTTGGATGTATTATTCAAAAATATAAAAATGTTAAAATATAAAAAGAAAGTAAGAAGTGAAGTGGAACCAATTCTTAAAAAAAAATGAAATATAATTAAAAATAGAGATGGGAAGAAGTAGATGAGATCCACAATAAATAAAAAAAGAATAAAAAACAATTATGGAAAGAGAAATAAAACTTAAATGGGACTCATCCCAATAAAGAATCTTGAAATTTTAAATTTCGATTAATTAGTTAGACCAATGATAAAATGACATGTCATTTTAAAATAGGACCGAAACCAATAAGAATGAAAGAAGTGAGAGAATTAAAGAGAGAAAAGAATGAATGATGGAAACAATATGAAGCATGCCACATCAGCGTACTGCTCTTTATATATATACTAGTAGCCATCCAGCGCGATGTGCGGCAAACACCGAAACCCAACCTTATGAATAAAATTCATCATTCCATCTACTATCAACTGTCCTAGTTCTAATTAAAATCTCAAATACAATTGACTAACCTTCGAAAAAATTATTCCATAAGAGAAACAAAAAGAAAAAATAATTTTTGAATACAACCGCATCACTTTCATTTTAAATTAAAGATGATCTTATAGTCTAAAGAATAAAGTATCCTATCTTAACTATATATATATATATATATATATATTATCCACTAATGCAAACTAAATCTCCAAAGATTTTTATTTTTATTTTATTATTATTATTATTTTAATTCCAACAACCACATCTTTGACTAAAAAAATATAAGAAAGAAAATGAGAAAAATACCAACTAGGGCTAGCCCAGTTGGCCATGCCTGTGATCCTTATGTAAGAGGTTTCAAGTTCAAACATTGTCGAAGGCGAAGTTTGTGTGGATGTTAACTTGATGTGGTAATGTGGCTAAAAAAAATAATGCAAGAATTAAAAGCCAGAATCATCATCAAATTTTTTTTTTTTTAATTGCTGCTAAATGAATATGCAATTATATACATAAACATATGATCTCCATAAATTGAAAAAGAAATAATCCATTAAAATTCATGCACAATATAACATAATCTCCATACGCATCACGCGGGATTTCAATTGATAAAATAAAATAAAATAAAAAATATTAAAGTTTCTAGAATTTACAAACAATTCTAAAGATTGCTACAACTTGTCTGAACTTGACCACATCTTTGCTCCTCTTGATTTTCAAGGAACTTGCATCTTTCCTTCTGGCAGAGAGAATGATATCCTTAATTTTGTGGATTTGCTTGGGCTGTGAAGCACAACACAAAACAGAAATACTTAGCACCAAAAGACATAAAAGATAAAACATAAATTAGTGAGATATCAAAAAAAATAAAATAAAAATAAAAAATAAAAATAAAAATTGAAAAGGTGGCTAAAATTTAATAAAGTTGGTAAGCAATAACCTTTTGACAATGTCCACAGCTAATCACTATTAACAAATTTTTTGGCTAGATGTCCCTACACATTTTGACATCAAAATTATAATTGATAATATAACAGAGTTTAAGTACATATATAGAAAAATGTTTAAAATTAGTTAAAACTATCTCCATTGCCAAAAAGTAACGATCAAATAGATTTGCTATTTGTTAATAGTGATTATCTTGATGTCAAAAAATAATTGATGATATAACAGAGTTTAAAATCTATCTCCATTGGAAAAAAATAACGATCAAATAGCAAATTATCCCAAAAAATTATCAGATAACAAAAAGCAACAAAAATATTAATCAGTTAAAACTGTCACAGACGATTTTAAACAATCTTATTATATATAGAGATAGATTAAGAGAAGAAAAAGAAGAAGCATGGAAGAAGAATAAGATGCACATATCTGTAGAGAAGGATGGTGGTTCCGTGGAGAGTGAAGTAAAGGAAAAAAAAATATAAGAAAAGAAGCAGCAGTCCTCACGTGTAGGAATGGCAATGGGGTGAGGCGGGGCGGGTTTTCAGTTACCCAGTCCCCATCCTCGATAAGAAAAACACTCCCCATCCCCGCCCCGTACCCCGCCGGGGTATAGAATGGTAGCCCCATCCCCGCTCCTACGGGAGTCCCCGCCCCGCGGGGAAAATTCCCCGTCCCACTTGCGGGGAAAATTTCCCGCCCCGCCCCAATGGAAAAATTCCCTGACCCGCTCCGTTTTCATCAAAATAATTAATACAAGTTTGTGGAGAGGTTCGAACCCAGAACCTCATGCCTTTTATAGAAAGACCTTACCACTTACTTATGACCTTATGTTTCTAAGTTGTAATATATAATATTTAACCTTATTTCATATTCTTTTAGAAATCTATACAAATTATAAAAGGCCCAATTTTGAAAAAACTTTTGATCGACTAAAATACTCTCGCATTAAATGGCTGATATGAAAGGTTAAATAGTTTAGGAATTAGAGTTTTAATTGTTAAAACCATTAAAACAGCATAGTTTTGGATAGGAATAACTGAATAATTTTTTTCTTTCTTATTCTTAAATCCTAATATCTAAGTATAATAATTTTCACGGAGACATTTTAAAAAATGACCATTGGATGAGATGTTTTGCTTATATAAGACATGCATGAAAAAAACCATGTTGATCCAACGGTCATTTTTTTCTTTTTTTCTTGTAAAACTTATGATATTAAATTTGCATAGTTTAAACAATTTAAATGTTTTTCTCAAAAACCAATTGTTGGATCTATGTGATTTTTTGCATGCACAATGTGTTTATATGGAACATCTTATCCAACGGTCAGTTTCACAAAATAGTACCACCATATTAACATTTGTACGATATGAATAAGAACCACATGATACACAAGTCTAAACAATTTAAATGTTTTCTGAAAAACCAACTCTCGGATACTCGGATCTATGTGATTTTTTGTATGCACAATGTCTATATGTGGAACATCTTATCCAATGGTCGGTTTTACAAAATAGCACCCCTATGTTAACATTTGTACAATATGAATAAGAATCATATGATACACAGCTTAGATGAAATCAATATAAGTAGTTTTTGTACGTTATAATGGATAAGGTCAACTGACTGTTGGATCACTCTGATTTTTTCCGAGTATGACATTCATAAGAAGTTTATCCAATTCAATGGTGGATTTTTCTAAATATAATTGGATATTGGCTCTATTCAACTAACCTCATGCAACTTCGTGCTTAGTATACATTGTGATTGAATGACTTAGGTTACGGGTATAATGCTAATTTCACAATATATTTCCAAAAAAACATCGTTGGATCTCTATGATTTTTTGCAATCACGACAATTATATGAAGTTTATATAATTCAACAGTTGGTTTTTCTATATATATATATATATTTCATGACTAGATAAGTTTATGCAAATGTAACTTTTTGCATAAAAAAATATATTTTTAAAGTACTTGCAAATGTAAGTTTTTGCATAAATACATTCAAACTTAATCATTTTAGTCGATCAATTTTTTTTTCCAACATTTGGCCTTTTATAAGTAGTATATATTTATAAAAAATTATGAAATAAGGTTAAAAATTATATATCACAACTTAGAAAAATAAGGTTATACATAGCTTAGTGGTAAGGCATTTGCATATAAGGTATATGTTTAATGAGGTTCCAGGTTCGAACCTCCCTACAAACAATTTAAATTATTTTTATGAAAATGAATCGGGGATAGGGAATCCCCACGGGGCGGGAAAAATGAGCTAAGTGGGGCGGGGAATGGGGAATCCCCACGGGGCAGGAAAAATGAGCGGGGTGGGGCGGGGCAACGGGGTGGGGCATGGTAAACTCGTCCCCGCCCCGTACCCCGGCGGGGCAAAATTTTTTTGCCCCGTTCCCTCCCCATACCCCGCAAACTTCAAAAAAACCCGGGGCGGGGCGGGGCTGGGCGGGTCCCTGCGGGGACGGGAAAAATTGCCATCCCTACTCATGTGAAAATATATACATGTAATCCCTCGTAGCCTTAATTCGAAAATAGAAACTATAGAATGAAGAATGGAAATTCAAAAAGATGAAATAAAAAAAAATGAAATAAAATCAAATATGAGAATAAGATAAAATAAAATATAGCATCAACCAATGAGAAAAAAGTAAATGGAGTGAATTAAGGAGAGAAGAGAATGGGAGAGAGAAGGCCTCTAAGGGATGCCACATAGGACAAACTACTATATATATATATAGAAAAATGTTCTGGTGAGCATTTGCTGACTTTAAGTTAAAGTAAGCAAAGAACACAAACCCTTGGATTGGAATCTTGAAATGAATCTTCCATTAAGTGAATGAGAATCCAAGAGCTTGTGTAATTTGCTGACTTTAACTAAAGTAAGCACATGCTGACTAGATCACTTTTCTTTCTCTCTCTCTCTCTCTCTATATATATATATATATACACACACACACTAGCATTGCACCATGTGCGTTGCATGTGACAATAGTTATAGAAAAAAAATATCGATATTAAGCTATAGGATGAGCAATACAACTGGGATCAAATATTAAAAAAATATTTAAATATTATCATTTAATTTTTTTGAAGATACCCAAATTATATTAAAATAACATTTTAAATCAATAATATAAACTCAATAGGTTAAAAAAATTATTACAAATTAAAATTTTATTTTATTTTAGTGCATTTATTTTTTCTGAAAAATAAGAAATAAAATGTGAATCATACAATATTTAATTATTTGCTCAATTGAATTTGATCTATATATGAATTAGCTAGTATTTATAAAGTATAATAAAAAATAATTAAGTTAAGAAAATGGTAGAGTTGTATGAGCATCTTAGTTTGAAAATGATTACACAATGAAAAAGATTTGATAAATAATGGTTAATGTAGTAAGTAGTAAAGATTGTAGGAGGATAGAAGTGTCATTAGTGTTTAATATGAGGGCATTTTAGTGAATCAAAAGTTTTTCCAACATTTAGACTTTTATAAGTAATATATATATATATATAGAAAAATTCTCTAGTGGGCATTTGCTCACTTTAACTAAAGTGAGCAAATAACAGGAACCCTTGGATTCCCATCTTGAGATGAATCTTCCATTAAGTGAATGAGAATCCAAGGGTTCCTGTTATTTGCTCACTTTAGTTAAAGTGAGCAAATGCTGATAAGAGCATTTCTATATATATATATATATATGGGATGGGTTCACCTTACACCCATTTTGACACCCCTCATTTACCATTAGATCAAAGTCAATCCAAGGTCATCATATAAACTGATTTTAATAAAAAAAAAAAAAAAAAAAAAAAAAAAGCGACCCATCCTCTTTTTTATTAATTTTGACAAAGCAACCCACTCCCCCTCTCTCTCTTTACGCACTCCCCATTTCCCATCTTCATCCCTCCTAGCATTGACCCAACCTCTCACCTTGCCGCCAGAGTGGAGAAAGAGAGTGAAAAAAAAAAAAAGACACTTGCAATGGGAGCTCACCTGAATACCTTCTGCAAATCTCATACCCACTCCAATCTCTCTCTTTATGGATGCAGGTGTGCTTCCTCACTCACCACAGATGCCGATGGACTAAGGCGAACCTAAGAATTCTTAATTTTCCGATGCCGACCCTCTTCTCCGTTTTTTCCTCTTTCATTTCTCTTTTTATTCTTCGATTTGTGAAAAAGGGAAATCAATCTGTAAGAAGAAATACACTTTTGAGTTTTGGCTTATTGCTTTTTGGGGCATTTTTTGTCTTCATACATTAATTACAAAGACCACATGTGTTGTGGATTTTGCAAATCCCGTTTTCCAACTTCAAAATTCATCACGGCATGAATTGTGTTTGATGAAAAACCCAAAAAATTACTGTTCTGCCAGGGGCGGAGCTACGTTTGGGCTATAGCCAGCCCTAAACTTGCCAATTTTTTTTTATATAGTATTCTTAATTTTAGAAGCCAATTCAAACTGACCATTGGATTTGATTTGATGTTCCTTTTCTTTATGTCATGCCTACAAAAAAATCATATTGATCCGACGATTGGTTTTTGAAAAATGTCATTATAAAAATATACAACTTATTTGTTCTTCAAAATATCACCATTTTTTTAATGCCAGTTTTTTTAAAAACCAACCGTCGGATCACTGTGATTTTTTGCACGTATGACATACAGAAGAGGGGCATCTAATCCAACGGTCAATTTTAAAGTATGTTTTCTAAAATTAGCCATATGGAGGCGACCTGAGGCAAAAATTGAGCCAGGCCGGCTTGATAATAGCATTAATGTGAGTATATATATATATATATACATACGTATGTGTGAGATTGTATGTGTGTTTGGTGCTTATTCGTTTTTTATCCTAGCCTAGCGTAATACTAAATCCTGGATCCGCCCCTTTCTGCATATGGTAGCCAAAGGTTGATGCTTGACAAATTTTGTGGTTTAGGTACAGATCGATTTCCCATTTATAGAAATAGAAAAATAAAAAAGAGAGAAGAGGATGGATTGTCGCAGTCCACCGACTTCAAAGTTCGTGAGAGCACACTTGCCAATGGTGGAGAGAGAGGAAGGGGTGGGAATGGGCTGAATTTGCAGTAATTAAATCTTCACCGTTTCTCCGCATCCATAAGAGAGAGAGGAGAGAGATTGGAGTGGATATGAGATTTGCATAAAGTATTCAGGTGAGCTACGCCGGGACAATGCTGGGAGGATGAAAATGGGCAGTGGGGTGATGGGGAGTGCGGAGAGAGAGGGGGAGTAGGTTGTTTTGTCAAAATCAATAAAAAAGAGGGTGTGTTGCTTTTTGTTTTTTTTTTTTGTTATTAAAATCAGTTTATATGATCAACCTTGATTGACTTTGATCTAATGGTAGATGAGGGGTGTCAAAAATGGGTGTAAGGTGAACCCATTCTCTATATATATATATATATATATGGGTCAAGTTCCCCTTACACCCTATTTTGACACCTATGTTTACACCTCGTTTTCAAAACACTATCTATGATAGATATTTTGACGAACCAACCGTTGGATTCAATAACTTTCTTATGCATATCATGTATACCAAAAATCATAGTGATCCAATGGTTAGATTTTAAGAAACGTCACTATAAAAAATTGTTATGTTTTTAATTAATAAAAAAACTAATAGTTCTTCAAAATGATATTTTTTAAAAACTAACCGTTGGATTACTCCGATTTTTTTCATACATGACAAGCATAAGATAAGTATCTAATCTAACGGTCGGTTTCTAAAAATTTTCTATTTACAATTGTATTTGAAAATAGGGTGTAAACATAGGTGTCAAAATAGGGTGTAAGGGAAACCTGTCCATATATATATATATATATATATATATATATATA
>JAESVK010000606.1:1525960-1571839 GCA_017140935.1 Hamamelis virginiana | reverse complement strand
CCCCCCCCCCAAAAAAAAAAAAAAAAAAAAAAAAAAAAAAAAACACAAATCTTTCAACTATTAAATTGAGATTGGCTAAGCCCATGGGCAATTACATAACTCTTAGCCTTCCACTTAAGTCTAAATTTTTTAAAATAATAAATTTATAATTTAAAAATATACTAACTACAATTATATTATTTTTTCTTGATTCCTCGTGAACATAATTAGACTTGTTGTCACGCAAATGTACACACACAACCAAAAAAAAATTATTTGATTACTCTTTTAAAGTTTATTAATTGTAGATAATATTTTATAATTTTTTAATAAAATAAGATAAAAGGCTGATCAATAGTGATATACTAAAGGAAGCAACATAACATATATTTTTGTATTTTTGGTCATGAACTTTTCACTAAAATTCGTATTATACCCATAAGTTCTTGAATCCATATTTTTTTCTTCTTCGTTGTTTATGCCAACCTTTTCACCACTTTGTTAGAGAGAGAACCAAATTATATCCATATTTGTATGATATCTTGTAGTTTACTACCTATGCAACCATGATAGAGGGGGCTTATTATGTGCATGTGTCTGGCACGTTTCTATGTATATCGGTATGTATTAGTGGACTAAAAGCTAAAAGGAGACAATACTCACTTATCATTTACTGGTTTCTGATCTTGTTGATTTCTCAAAAATAGATCCTGGCTCATGTTATAAGCCTTGTCCTCACCTTGCTTCGTTTTATCCTCTTTGAGGACATTACTATGGTTAGCACTATAATCTTCCAGAGGTTTCCGCTCCTTAGATCGTTCTTTCCTTTTCTTCTTTGGCTTTGCACCAGTTTCAGGGCCCACCACTTCGGTAGAAGGATTGGGAAGCAAGGAATTAAATGGAAGATCAGATCGCCTGTTTGATTATATCAAATAAAATCAACACAAACAAGGATCAACAAACAGAACTGTCAGAAAATCCATCAAAATAAGCTAAAAGTTATACAGAAATGTTTGCAGGAAACTTGCCAATATGAACATCAATAAAAAAACTATTCAGTACATGGGTTCGTTTGAATTCTTTCTTATTATGCATTTATACAAAAGTCCATTCTCGTTATTATGTCACACAAACTATAGCACCTAGCAATGACCAACTACATGAAAATGAACTGCCACAACTCATCAGTTATAAAGCACTCTCACCTTTCTGGTTCACCATCAACAGCAACAGCATCAGCTTTTCTATCTGATTCAGTAGCACAGTTGACTTTATCTTCGGTCTTATTCTTGTCTGTCTCACCTGTTTCCTTGTTGCCTATTTCTTCTGCTTCCAGATTTGTGTTCTTTGCAGTGTTTTTACTATTAACAAGGGAGGAAATTGGCAAGATGTCTTCATCTTCACTTTCTAATACAATTGAACCAGTTCTATGATTCACAATTCTTTGTTGTTGAGAATTATTCTCATCGTCGGACTCACTCAATTGGTACTTCTTCTTAAGACGTCTATGGGCCTTCGCATTCTTTGGCTTATTGCTATCCAATATCTCTTCAGTTACCACTGGAATCAAAACCAATGGAATCTTGAACAGCATACAACTCAAAACATCTATTGCTTAAGCAAATAATGATTATTATTGATCAAGTATCAATATAACAATTCCATAGACTCTGGCATATGGAAAATGCTGATGAACATAAATCAGGGTACGTGGAACACATGCAAAGAAAAAAAACATCCTTATTTAATAATGTAGAAGAATCGGGTTAAGGTATTAACCAAATCCTAATCTGACAAGGAAGTATCCCTGTCCAATCGGATATGACTGCATAAATCTCATGGGTTCCAAAATATATGATTTGCATTTGAATTCATATGTTGTTGATGATGTAATCATGGTCTGCTGCAACTACACTGCTGCTATCTACAGCTACTGCATGCTACTGTGTGCACTGCTAGGCTACTGTTCTGCCATGTGACTGTTATTGCTGTTTTGATTGACTGTTATTCTGATTTCCTACTAAAAATGCTTTGTATTTTGCTGTTAGTAGTGCTTAGCAAGTACAGTTACTTATGCTAAGTGACAGCCTAGTTGTTTTAACTCTTCTCTTGAGTTAGTAACAAATAAAGATTCCCTATAAATAGAGAGAGTGGAGGTTCTAGAATTAGTTTTGGAGAGAGAAATTCTCTGTTTCTTTGTAATTTTCCAGAAGTTCTCAATAAAAACATATATTTTCTCACTTTCTTGCATTATCTTGTTTGCCAAACAACAAGAATGCATCAATTGGTATCAGAGCCCAGATCTGGACATTCTTCTCCATCATTTTTGAGCCTCTACAAGTGGATTTAAACCCTAAGTCCGTGAGATACTGCTGGCTGCAAGTGTCAACACCTCCACTGATTTGTTTTGCTGAATCAGTGTCTTAGAAGCAATCAATCACGCAGCCTGCAATGGAGTTTCAGTCATCACATTGCCGTGAACCTGACAGTGGACTGCTGGCTGAACAGTAATTGCAGATTTCGGTTCCTACTTTGAGTGGAATTTTGTTGTAGACAGCCTTATGATGACTTTACTAAGTCCGAGAATCAATAGCAGCCATTGTTCAATAGTTTTATGCAATGAATGCCTTAAGTGTGGACAGACAGGTCACCATTCATCCGATTGTAGGAAGAGGGTTCTTTTGGTTGATGATGTGGAAGAGATTGAAGCCGGAGATACTACACCAATTTATGATCAACCTACTTATGAAGAGGTTGTGGGTGAACTTGTGGAGGAAGAGGGCCTATCTTCGATGATGAGGAAAGTTCTTCTCACTCCAAAGGATGATATTGATGAGGATTGGTTGAGATCCAATGTATTCCATACAACTTGTTCTATTGGAGGCCAAGTTTGTAATATGATTATTGATGGGGGAAGTTGTGAAACTGTTGTTTCTCAAGAGGTGATTGACAAGCTAAAGTTACCTACTGCTGACCATCCTTACAAATTGACTTGGTTCAAGAATGGAGGTGAAGTGAAGGTTACCAAGAGGTGTTTGGTGTCATTTTCTATTAGAAAGAAGTACTTTGATACTGTGGTGTGATGTAGTGCCCATGGATGTGTGTCATATTCTCATTGGAAGACCTTGGCAATATGATAGACATGCTATTCATGATGGGAGGAAAAATACCTACAGTTTGAGCAAGGATAATCAGCACTATACCTTGCTGCCCTTGAAAGAAAAGGTACCTTCTAAGCCTACTACAACCTCTTTATTTGTTTCCAAATGATTTGATCATGAAGTCCAAGAAGGTGGTTCCGAATATACCTTCATTTCCTTAGCTATAGTGGTTGGAATTGGGTATTATAGTGCTGTTCGGGATTTATCACAGCCACATATGGATGTTTTTGAAGACATATAGCCCATCTATGATGAACCAAAGACACATGTGAATGTTTTTTAAGATATTCAGCCCATTTACGATAAACCAAGTGATGTACATTTCCATCCTTTAATAAAGAACGAGACGATGATCCATCTTCTAGTGAAGAACAAGAGGATAGTACTAAGGGAAGTGAAATTGAATTTGTGGGGATAGGTGTGGAGTTTGTTCAAGGAATAGTGAATGATAAATTTAGTCAATATTCTTCTATGCAGTTGGAAGTGAGTTCGATACTTTGCGTTTCAACAGTGCAAATTGATAGTGTTGCTAATATACAAACTTTTGAAATTCATAAAGAGGACACTGTGGAAGAGAATTATGAAGGGGCAACAATGCAAACTACAACATTTGTGAGAGATGTTCTTGTTTCTAAGAAGACTACAATTTTCAAGCTACATGATGGAATATTTGCTTGGTTGATTATGATTGCTACTCTATTTGGAGTTGAACTTGAGGGCAAGTTCTTTTGCAGTGGGGGAGTATGATGTAATCATGGTCTGCTGCTGCTACACTGCTGCTATCTACGGCTACTGCATGCTACTGTGTGCACTGCTAGGCTACTGTTCTACTGCCATGTGACTGTTATTCTGATTTCCTACTAAAAATGCTTTGTATTTTGTTGTTAGTAGTTCTTAATAAGTACTGTTACTTATGCTAAGTGATAGCCTAGTAGTTTTAACTCTTCTCTTGAGTTAGTTACAAATAAAGATTCCCTACAAATAGAAAGAGTGAAGCTTCTAGAAGTAGTTTTCCAGATCTGAAATTAGTTTTAGAGAGAGAAATTCTTTGTTTCTTTGTAATTTTCCAGAAGTCTTCAATAAAAGCATCTATTTTTTTTTTTTTTTAACTTTTTTTCATTTTTTATTTTGCAAAACAAGAATGCATCAGTTGAACATCTAAACCATAACCTGGTAACCCTACTAAGAGCATATAAATGTGCCAAAAAAACACAATTACGGATATTAACGTATTTAACTCATTTAGATTTTTAAGTATTAATAAATTAAATCTATAATATAAATATGCTTGTACAGTACGTATATATAACTACATAAATAACCATATTGGACTAAACTTGGATGAGTTGGATCAGATCATGCCCATCTGAATTTGATCCTTACTAATAGAATGAATTGGATTTCAATCCTTGTCAGATCATCTAACAAAAATTTGCCACCAGCTTTCTGTGCTCGTATTGGATTTGAATTATGATCCAATCAATTGGTAAGAACTTGTTTTGCATTTGCAGTCAGCAATTCACAAGTTGAACCAAAGCATCATGGTTTCAAGTATCACTAAAATCGATAAGTTTAAGTGATATGCAATCTGTGAATAGGGGATGACTTAGAAACAACTGATACTACTTTGCCTGGTCCAATGCATTTCGAGTTTTGACGAATTTCTGTTCATCAAAATGAGTTTCGGCGATGCGTATTTGCACCAGCATTAATTGCCAATAGGAAAATCTTAGTATCACAGATATCACATCCCAATCCTAGCCATGAATTTTGGCAAAGCACAATGTCATATGTGGGTCCCACCCCACAAATGACATCATGATCTAACAAAAAGTAGTGAATAAGTTGTGATGTTTGTGATCCCTAGCTTGTGTGATGCTTGGAAAACTTGTCAATGGGATATATAGATTGTTATGATTTTAGATACTTCTCTCCGTCTTTATTACATACACATATTATGCTTTCTGTACTCATGATTTAGAATATTTGTACTTATTTCACTATCAGAAAATATAGACTTACTTGATAATCGTTAAAGTCCTAATGGCCAAGATTTACAATATTTTCTAAAGTTATAAATTAAAGAAATGATGACTAACGTGGTAGCACATGTAGGGGATCACAAACATCACTTATAATATCTAGATTCTTATTATTTTAGGTCGATGCCTGTGTTTTAGATACTTCTCTCTGTCTTGATTACATACACATATTATACTTCCTATAGACAAGATCTAGAAATTTTGTAACCACCACAACAAGTGGTCTAGCAGCCCGGGCTTAAGCCAACAAGCGCTTATGAATTATTATAGTCCCTGGTTCCCCACTAGCAAAAGCAGTTGTGCCCATCTTTCCATTGGTTGCCTTTGCCAGTCAGGGGTTGCCATCCACCATTTTTATTTACCCAAAAAAAAAACAAAGACACTTTTGAACTTGTCTCAACATTAGAAAACATAGAATACGTAAAAAAATTATTATAGTCCTAATGGCCTAGATTTACAATATTTTGCTAAGTTATAAATTTAACAAGATGATGGCTAACATGGTATTGAAGATGTCTTATCATTATTATTATTATTATTATTTATTAATCTATGCAATTGTTCTCATGTATGTTCTACTCCAATTAATCATTCTTTTAATGCATTATTTTTTGTGTACCATTGTATTTCAGTTGATACTGAATTGTATTAAGGCCTATCAATACCACCAATAAGAATGACAGAAACTATGAGTAGTTGGATATGATGGGTAATATAGAAATAAGTATAATATATCAAGTACTAACAAAATGTGCAAAATACATAGTGTCCTCTTTTCACAGCAAGCATCAATCACATAGCAACAGCTTAGAATTTACAATTGTGAAATTCAGAAAAAATTAGAAGGAAAAAAGTTGAAGTAGGAAACATACGTCCACCGTTGGTAACAGGAGAAGGTGGGTAGACTTCTGGATCAGCATCATCAATAAAACTATCCTCGTAGTTGTCTTCCTCACTATGACGATTAGATTCCTCATTCTCTGTATCCGCAATATCTTCCCCATAAGAATCTCTTGCCATCATGGTCAAAGAAAACTTGAAAAATCCAAACAACAAAACTCACCAAACAACTAATGAAGCGGCCTTTTTTATCAACTGATGCGTATAAACTATCTAACTAAGACCATAAATGAGAAAGTGAGCATAAAAGACCAATTAACAGGAGGATACGAGTCATCATTTGGATTTGAATGCCAACCATTACCCAAAAAGTAACCGGTGAGGTAAACACTCCGAGGGCCAATAACTGAAAACAGGACTTCATCAGCCTCCGCAAATTCCAAATTCAAAGGGCATGACTCGGTCTTATCAGGCAACAACGAGCATAGAAAAACAGGACTCTTGCTGCCTACATTACACTGGACTAAGCACTTCTTTGTAGCAGAACCGATCCCCAACGTGGCCTAAGCAACCACAATGCATTTTATTTTATATAGCAAACAACAAAAACCCATTTCAGAAACCCTCAAATTCTCCTTAAATTCCATACAAAATAAGGCTAAGAAGGAAATAAAATTACAATTATACAAATTCTGTTAAAAGTTCAAACCCAATAAAGAAAAATGGAAAATAATTACACTTTCTTGGGGAAGAAAAAATTTACCTGGGAAATATGAAGCCTTCCTTTCGTGCTTTCGAAGGAATGTGTAAATGGCCTTCCAGGTTTTACTTCAATTCCTAGAAAATGATAGATGAATCATTAGTGAATGTAAACTAAAAATAAAAATCAAATACCCGCATTTTTTAAAAAAGAAAAATTTAGCCACTGGACATGAAATTATAGAAATTCAACACGGCAGGAGATAAAAAAGGATTATACAGAAGAAACTGCATGAATTTAGACTAAGTAGCTCGTTTGGTTCCAGAGAAACCATAGTAAATTATAAGAAAAATAGATGTGAATTCGGTTTTGGATTACAAAAACGTGAAAATTAATCCAAATTAATTCGTAAAATTAGCCGGCTCGGTTTACTCGAGTTTTAGTTTGAATAAGAACCAGACCAATACATCCGTATATATTATGTTCTGTAAAGACCTCAAAACTTAGTTTTTCTTTTCCTATCATTTCCTCAGTTTTCTCAGCAACCAACCATAGCAAGAAAGAAAGGGGAACATCAAATTTTACTGATTTAAAGAGAAAAAAAATGAAAAAAAGGAAAGAGAGAGACCCCAGAAGGCCATTTTTAGAGAGAGAAGCGTATCAGAGAGTTTGATTAGAGGCGTCCTAAAAGGCTAAAACCCTAAACGAAGCTTTGTTCTCCTTGTGCTTGAACCCTACGGCAAAACCGCTTAGATTGTATGGGCCATAAGTTGGTGCGTGGCAACCTCTGACTGGATGATTTTACCCGCCATTGCAAGAAGCATTCCAAAGCGCGGGCTTTCAAAAGCAGGCTAAAAATAAAGAAATAAAATTAAACAAACAACATTTATTTATCAGAGGGTGCACCTGATGCACTTGGTGCCCTCTTGTAGTACCACCTGCGGTAAAAAATTTGAAAAATTGACCATGGGATGAAATACCCCAATCTTGTATCTCATGCCTGCCAAAATTCACAGTGATCCCAACGGTTGGTTTCTAAGAAAGCTGACTGTAAAAAAAAATGATAACATTTTAAAAAATAAAAAAGTCGCAACTTTTCAAAGTTACATTTTTCAAAAATCAACCATTGGATCACTATGATTTTTGGTAGGAATGACATACATTATAGGGGTATCTAATCCAACGGTCAATTTTCCAAAATTTTATTTGCAAATGGCTCTACAACCAGATGCAAGATGTAACGGGTGCACATGTTATTAGCAGTTCTGATTTTTTTATTCCCTCAATTTTTGTTTTTTGTTTTTTTTGTTTTTTTCAAGTTAATTTAATTTATTTTCTATTTTTATTTCTCTTTCAACTAATCTATTCTTATTATAAAAATATGTGTAAAAGTACATTGAAAATGTCTTTAAAAGTATGTAGGTAGTGATGCTAAAATTCTGTTCCCGGTGAAAATTCGATCTCGAGACCTTGTGCACAAAGGTCTCTGCGCAGGCATGCCAGGGCTAGTTAAAGCCTAAGAGACCGTTTTAAACACGACCTCTAGCACCTTCCAGGCCGCGAAATTAGAGTGTGGTCCTAATGCCTAGTTGATCACTTTAAAATTGAATGGGAATCAGGTGATTAGCGAGGATTAGAGGTTGATCATCTTAGCTAGGTTCTAGTGTGGAATGTCTAAGAAAAACTAAAATCCGATTCGAATTATATTGAAATCAAACCGATGAACTTGCTTGGAATGAAATTGGAAATGCATTAACAAGAGAAATACTTACAATGTTTGAGATTACAACCATATAAATGGAAATCGACATACTTGGAACGAAAATATGCTTGGAAATTGAAATGCGACACTTGCTTAAAGTAGAAATGCTTGAAACTTGAACAACTACTTTGAGCTTAAATATTTTGTTATATTTTGAGCTTAAATATTTTGTTATATGCTTGGAAATTGAAATGCGACACTTGCTTAAAATATTTTGATATATTTTGAGCTTAAATAAGCTACTTTAGCTTAATTTATATATGGGTCCCACAAGCCTTTTGAAGTGGGACCATATTAAACTACATTCATCTCATGAAGGAGAATAACATGTGTGAACCAACCAACCTAGATCGGGAGGCCTCTCGTTCACTTTGGGGGTGTTTTCTTGAGTGGATTGTGGATGATGTTTATCCGTCTCGATTTATCCTTCTCTATTATCCACCTTTATCCTTCTCTATTATCCACTCAAGATTGGGTTTTTGAAAAAGGATAAGAGTTTGTAAAAAACTGGGAGTCGCCACCTTATTTTTAGGGAACAACGAAACCACAAAAAAAAGTTTTATTTTCAATAAAACACTGACCCCATATTTTGGAAAAGCATGGTCTTTGAATCAAAGTTAGATTCGGGGGCTAGGTTACGAAATGGGAAGGTTCCAAGGAATTCCTTGTAGGCACCCACCTCGCCCAAATTAAAGGTCTCCTAATTACTACTGGGCTTTATTAAAATCTTTTCAAAACAATGCTATTTATTTAATCAACCACAAAATATGAATAATAATATATAATAATCATAATATATAGTACAAAAAGTATACACAATCCTAAGGATCTTAGGAGACTAGAAGTCAACCTAAGATTGGACTTGCGCCCTATTGACTGCCTACGTACCTTATCAATTGCTTGACAAAGATCAAAGTCCACGTAGTTCGATTACCCTAGGACTCTCCTCTTGTAATAAACCACATAATCGTAGAGATTCTATCTTATCTTGGACTCTAGCTTCGAGAGTTTTTTTTTTTTATTTTTTGGATAATTAAGAATTTATTAATCCAAAAAAGGGCAGAGCCCAAAAGAACAAAGAAAGAGGTCGAAGCCACAAAAAACCTACGGAAAACCGGACAGAACCTCCCCTAAAAAAAAAAAGGACAAAAGCCAGAAAAACCTGCCTAAAAACAACAGCAAACCAAAGGACCAAAGCAAAACAATCAGCAGCAGACAGCCCACAGCCCGGGCAAAAGCACCACAAAACAAAACAAGCTCAAACGCCCACAGCCCGGGCACAAGCAACCAAAAGAAGAAATCAAGCCCAAATCTTAATGTTTTAAGATATTACAATCAAAAGCCCAGCTGTCACACATAGATCTATTACTAGGATTATCTACAATATCATGAAAGCTAGACACTCTATTTCTCACCTCATTATAAATTAAAGTAAAGATAGTATCCGAGTTGATGAACAGGTTTTCGTAAATTCTGGCATTCCTTTGTCTCCAAATAATGTAAATAGTGGCAGCCCAAGCTATCTTCCTGATTGTGGAACAAAACGACTTCCCTTTGCAAGAAGTAACCCACAGCAGTTCATTCTCCCAGGATCGGGGATGTCTATTGTGACCACACAACCTGAGAACTTTACCCCAGATCTGGGCAGTAAAACTGCATCCAAAAAATAGATGGTTCCTGTCTTCGTTATCAGCTCTGCAAAACACACAGGACATAGAAGAGATCACACCCCATCTCATAAGCTTTTCTTGGGTAGTTAACCTGTCAAGAATAGCCAACCAGGCAATAAAAGAGTGTCTTCTAATAGACTTTGAAAACCACACAGCAGAATGCCAACTCACAGCCGGGGCAGTAATACGAACATGATTCCAAGCGGAACTAGTAGAGAAATTACCAGAAGGAGAAGGGGACCACACCACAGTATCCTCCCTCCTACTATGAAGAGGGGGGCACTCAAAGCAACTATTCCGGATGGTAATAAGATCAGAAGTATTATTAATGGGCCAACGCCAACCCTCATCAGATAAGATACTAGAAACTTTAGCCTGCAAATGGATAGCCGCATCATAAACCACAGTAGAACTAAAATGCTTTAACAGGGGCCCAAGAGGATGCCAATTGTCATGCCAGAGAAAAGTAGAAACACCATTACCAATTCTGTGCTTGATAAGGGGTCTAGTTAAATCCTTTAACTGAAGCATCTTTCTCCAACTCCAGGAGCAATTAGAAGGAAGGTTAATGGACCAGAAACTTCTGCCCCTAAGAAGATATTCCTTCACCCAAGCAACCCATATAGAACCAGATCTAGAGAATAAACTCCATATATGCTTTAGAATAGCAGCAACATTCCAATCCTTTATCCTGCGAAGGCCTAATCCTTCTTCCTCCTTAGGTAGACAGACCAAACTCCAACTAACTTTGGCTTTATGAGCTTTACCATGAGACCCAAACCAGAGAAAAGCATTGAAAATCTGCTCAATTCTGCATATCGTGTCAATGGGGATAATAAACATGCTACACCAGTACACCTGAATGCTATACAGAACTGAAGATAAAAGCTGGAGCCTTCCAGCAAAAGAGAGATACTTGCTGGTCCAAGATTGGATACGACTAATCAATTTCTCCAGCAAAGGTTGACAGTCAGATCTGGAAAGTTTTGTAGAAATAAGGGGAACCCCCAGATACCTCATTGGCAAACACCCCACATTGAACCCAGAAATACGAATGATATCATTTTTAACAGAATCACTAGCACCCGACATAAACAAAGCACTCTCACTGGGATTAACCTGGAGACCAGAAAACACCTCAAAAGCCTTCAACTCATCCATAAGAATCTTAACACTACCAGGAGTGGCCTTAGCAAACAAGAATAGGTCATCAGCAAAGCAAAGATGGGAGAGATGAATTTTCTTACATCTAGAATGGAATTCAAAATCATCCCTCCTAGTGGCTCGAGAAAGAGATCTAGACAGGACTTCCATAACAATCACAAAGAGAAAAGGAGACATAGGATCCCCTTGCCTTAATCCCTGTTTCCCCGCAAAGAACCCTGCTAACTCTCCATTAACAGCAATCGAAAACTTGGGTGAAGAGATACACACCATAATACAGTTCAACAACTGAGCAGGAGTACCCATATGCCTCAATACAGCAATCAAAGCTTCCCAGTTAACAGAATCATATGCTTTCTTAAGGTCAATCTTTAAAGCACATCTAGGAGGCCCCACATCTCTATGATAATTATGCATAATTTCTTGAGTTAACAAAATGTTATCAGAAATAATACGACCTTGAACAAATGCAGATTGAAAAGGGCTAATAATGTCAGGGAGGCATAATTTGAGTCTATTCGCAATGATTTTAGATACACACTTATAAATAACATTGCAGCAAGAGATAGGCCTAAACTCATTAAAAGAGGAAGGATTAGGAACCTTAGGCACAAGAGCAATAATGGTACAATTAACCTCCCTGAGCAGACAGCCAGTGCTGAAGAAAGAAGAGATTGCCTCAATAACATCTTCCCCCACAATACCCCATGCTTTCTTGAAAAACAGGGAAGAAAAACCATCAGGACCAGGAGCCTTATCATTCTTAATTGAAAAAATGGTGGATTTAATCTCTTCAGCAGAAACACCTCTATTAAGAATATCCAGATGATCGGAAAACCAAGCAAACCCCTTTAAATTATTCAGAATTCCATAATCACTAGGAGAGCCAGGATCAGTTCCCAAAAGAGATTGGAAATAGGAGACAGCCTCATTCTTAATATCAATAGGATCCTCAACTTTTGAACCATCAGAATGAATAATACACTTAATCGAATTGATAGAATTCCTCGCCTTAACAGATTTGAAGAAAAAGTTAGTATTCTGATCCCCTAACTTTAGCCACTGAACCCGAGATTTCTGTTTTAGGAAACCTTCCTCAGCCCGAGCCAAACTGTTATAAACTCTGAGACATTCCTTCTCGACATCAACAAGAGATTCTTAATTAGGGTTATGCAAGAGAGAGGACTGAACATCAAGTAATTTCGCCTTAGCTTCAACCACTTTACCTCTAATATCCCCAAACATATGAAAATTGAAAGCCTTCAGAGCTGCTTTAGTCACTTTGAGTTTATGATACAATCGGTACATAGGCTGCCCATAAAAAGTACTACTCCAAGCTTTGCTAACAATTGACATAAAAGCAGGATGATCTGCCCAGTAGTTGAAAAACTTAAACGGAATAGACTTTTTAATCGGCACAGTAGATGGGCTAAGCTTAACCAAAGCCAAACAATGGTCAGAGATACCTGGAGGAAGAAACTCAGTGATCGCATTGGGAAAAGAATCCATAAAACCTTCATTAATCAAAGCCCTATCGAGCTTCCTGGCAATAAAGGAGTCACCATCTGTTCTATTCATCCAAGTAAAGAGAGGACCTATAAACGGCATATCAAACAATTCAAGGTCGAAAAGACATTCATGAAACTCATTCATAGCACTATCCACCCCCACATTACCACCCATTTTCTCACTAGCAAATCTAGTCACATTAAAGTCACCCAACAGAGCCCAAGGACTGTTATCAAGAGAAGAGGAGAGCCCACATAACTGCCTCCACAACTGCTTCCTAGCAGACTGACAGTTAGAGGCATATACAAAAGTACAGTACCAAGATATATTGCCTTGAAGAACCGAGATGCGACAGTGAAGAGCTTGATCAGAGCTATTCAAACAATCCAGATTAACAATGCCCGGATTCCAACAAACCCAAATCCTGCCTAGGGTAGAGTGATTGTAATTATTGGAAATACACCAACCAGGGGCAATACGCAATAAAATACCTTCCATATTCACAGATCTAACTCGAGTCTCCACTAAACAAAAAACAGAGATAACATGAATTGAAATCATAGAACGAACTTCTTTCTGCTTCAGAGAGTCATTCAACCCCTGACATTCCAGCAAGCAATATTGATCATGGATAATTGGAATGTAAGGAGCCATCCCCCAGGTCTTCCCTGACTTTAGCCATACTAGTTTTTTCCCTGACTTTAGCCATACTAGTTTTATGTTGTTGCTTTCTAAGTTTTTTCTGTTTGCTTTTCGACAAAAAACCATCACTAGTTACATTACCCATTTCATCCACTTTTTTAACATTTTTGAAATTAGTAAAAATGGGAGAGCTATTAGAATAATCTGACTCAGGCAAAGATTCAACTATGGGTTGCTTCAATTTATCACAATCAACATTAATACCTTCATCACTAATAGCAAGACTTTGAGAGGAATAAACCTGAGTGAGAACCTCCTTTAGCTTTGGGCTAATGGCCTCCAGGTGATGAGAGATACACCCAGACAAGTCTCTAGGATGAGCTATATCCTGATCAAGCATAGAAAAGGGATTTGGAGATAGATCCAAGTTCCCAGGTGAAGTTTGTCTGTGGTCTGTATCATCCATAAGAGTTCCAATATTGACATTATCCACAATAGAATCAGCTACTATCACAGGATCAGTAATACAATTTTTATCACCAACAGTTTTACCACTGCAGCTTCCTTCCAACATCTCATTGTTATTCCGATCATCATTGACAGAAGAAGATTTCTGTTTGGCTATAGGAACCCAAACCCTTTTAGTCACCTTTGGACAATGATTAGAATTATGCCCAAAAATATTGCACATGGAGCATTGAGTAGGTTTCCAAGGATATTCAACTTTGATTTCTGTTAAATAACCTCCACCAGTGTCCAGCTTAAAAGTTTGGGGAAACTCACATTGAGTGTCAACTTCCACACAGATCCTAGCGAAGGATAATCTGGATCTATTCTGAGTCAGAGAGTCCAAGTAAAGAGGTTTGCCAATCGCACTTGCAATATAGCTCAATCCCTTATCTGTCCAATATTCTAAGGGTATATTAAAAAATTTAACCCATATTGGAATGCTATTCAGATGCAAATTAAGAGTTTCCATCTTTGGTTGCCATTTTCTCAAGATAAGAGGTTTCCCAGCTATATGCCACATCCCAGTCTCGAGAACCCAGTCCCTAACTGCCAAATTTGCAAATCTGAAAATGAACAATCCACTATCTGTGGTTAAAATTTCTGGAATTTCCCGATGACCCCAAAGTTTAGCAACAGTATTTTTAACCACGGTATATGGAAGCCTTTTATCAACAAACTGTCCGACCAAGCAACCCTCCCACTGAGCAGACCCTTCTCTAGCAACAACAACTGGAGGTTTAACTATCAAATTGCCATCTATACACAGAGGTTCAAAAAATTCCAGTTTAGATGACATGGTTTCTGGAACAGAGAAAAGGGATTTCCAGTCAATTATATGCTTAGTACCTCTCTCCCCAACAACTGTTTGGTCACCATGAACCCCACTTCCTACCCTTGCTCTCTGGTTAGACCCAGCAGCCATAGAAAACTGCCCCCTAGCATCAATTGCAGGAGCACTGCTATTTCCTATCATATAATCATTATTAGAATCAGAAAATACACCCAAGCCCATAGGACCACCAACAGAACACACATTCACACCATACACACCATCCTTGCCCATACTAGACATGCTTTTACCAGACTCACCAGACAAATCACCCAAACCAGAGGTAACCCGAATATTAGGAAGCTCAGATGTACCTTTTGCCAAAGCCTTAGCTGTAACTGACTGTCGAGATGCTCCCAATTGGTTTTCACCAGAGGCCATCTCTGTAACAGCAGCCGTAGATCCTCTACTGAAACCAGCACTTGGAGAATTTTGAACCAACACGGCATGTGTAGAACCATTCATATCTGCAGGCGCTACTCCCACTGGTTTGAATGTAGTTGTTGAAGCATAAGCCACCCGAGGCTAGCTTCGAGAGTTTGAGTTTGATCAAAACACTTGCTATGAGTGATGAAATTTCATTCCATTTTGAATTCTTTCAAAATCACTTTTAGAATTGTTCTCGAAGTAGAATCCTAGGTAAAATAGAACTCTATTCTTATTGTAATTCTTACAACAAAGAAGAGTCCTAAGTAGGGTCAAGTGACCCCACTAATCCTAGGGTTTCTAGCTAATCCTAGCACTACTACAAAAAGATGCAAAGAAAACAGTAAATAGAAAACGGTTTTGGAAACCGTTTTAGAAAGAGATCAAAGAAAACAGTTTTCAAAACCGTTTTAGTTTAGTAATATTTAACAACGGTTATTTTGTGACCGTCTTTGATGGGCATATTATTAAGACGGTTTTGGAAACCGTTTTATAAAGAAACCAAAGAAAATGGTTTTTCTGTTTTCTCACATAAACTATAAAATATTATTTTATATAAAATGTGAATGCTATTCTCATAGTTCAAACATTGAACCATGTGTTAAAATAATTAATTATGCTATTACATTTTCGGTTGGTGTTAAGTATTTAAAAGAAAATTAAAGTTAAAGTATCTTAGTTTATATATATATATATATATATATATATATATATATATATATATATATATATATATATATAGGGACAGGTTCCCCTTACACCCTATTTTGACACCTATATTTACACCTCGTTTTCAAATACCATTGTAAATTGAAAATTTTGAGAAACCGACCGTAATTAGATTAGATACTTATCTTATGTTTGTCATGTATGAAAAAAATCGGAGTGATCCAACGGTTAGTTTTTGAAAAATATCATTTTGAAGAACTATTATTTTTTTTATAAATTAAAAACATAACAATTGTTTATAGTGGCATTTCTTAAAATCTAACCGTTGGATCACTATGATTTTTGGTATACATGATATGCATAAGAAAGGTATTGAATCCAACGGCCGGTTCGTCAAAATATCTATCATAGATTGTATTTTAAAAACGATGTGTAAACATAGGTGTCAAAATAGGGTGTAAGGGGAATTTGACCCATATATATATATATAATACATTTATAAAATTTAATGTCCAATCGTTAACTAAATGATTCAACTGGTGACCCACACCCTTTGCTGCGCTAGTCGGGTCTGATAATTATGGCCTTATAGTTATCAGAACCGGATCGGACATCGATCCGGACAAGAGGCCGGGTGGTCGGGTCACTAGTTCAATCACCGGGTCAACGGTCGTTCCGCTTAATTATAAAATATATATTATTTTAAATATATTTTAGATTTTTACAAGTATATGAATGTAATAAGGTTATAATTTATATAATGCATTATAATAACAACAAGTAAAGCATAGCCTAGTGGTAAAGGCTCCTATCCTCTTTCTCTTAGAGAGGTTAGGAGTTCAAACCTCAAGGAATGCAACTTTCATTAAAAAAATTGAATTATTAATTGACCGGTTCAACCGGTCAAACCAGCCGATTCACACCAGTTCAAGGCGGTTCACTTCCTTATCCGATCCAATAATCAACCCAGTCCGGTTCACCAATCCGATAGGTCGGGCCGGTCCATTTCTAACCATTTTTGTACGTGGTATATTTGAAAACAGTTTTAAACCGTGTTCGTATGCATAGAAATAAAAACGGTCCAAAACCGTGTTCGAAGGGGTACTACCTTATGAAAACACACACCTTAAGGACGGTTCCAGAACCGTGTTCAAAAGATTTTGAAAACGGTTTAAAACCGTTTTCGTAGGGATTTTTTGTAGTAGTGTAGGTTAGTCTAAATACCTAAAATACTAAAATATGCATGCTGGAAAATTCTAGAAAATAGGTAAAAAATGTAACCAAGTATGTGAACAATGCATGAAAATGTCCTAAATGCAATCTAGGTTAGCTATGAGAACCTAGGCATGTTTCTAAGTTAGTTTGGACCTAAAAAAATGAGTTTTAGTGCACTTTTAGGTCACTTTAAATCCATGGACAGATTTATATGCAACCAAAGAGTAGTTTAAAACCCACAAAATAAAAGAATAAAAAAGAGGGTAAATGCCCTAATATGCAACCTAGTATGATATGCTAATTTATTCCATACAATATGCTTGAAAACAACACTTTATTCATAGGAAATAAACACAAGGGTAGAGTCTTACCTTTTGCATGCTCCCTCGAACACAATTGGTATTTTTAAGCATACTTTAAGAGATAAAAATAGACTTAACAAACCTAATATGAATAATGCAAATTCATCCTAAAAATACTAGCATGTGATTTATTTTACATAAACTAACCTAACATGATTACTAATCCTAAAAGACTTAAGTATGCATGAACCTAATCTTAAATATCCAATCCTAATATGGTATAATCAAAGAAGAATGGAAGAAGAAGAAAACTATGCATACATATTATAAACTAAGCCCATCATGCACACTAAAGAAATATGGAACCTAAACTATGCATACTGACAATGAACTATATTCTATGCATGCATACTAACAATGAACTAAATCCTATGCATACTAAGAAAATAAAAACCTAACCTAGCATGATTAAAGAAGAAGAAGAAGAAGAAGAATGCAAAACTTTAAATAAACTAAAACTCTACTAACCTCTTTGCTTC
The DNA here is from genome assembly GCA_017140935.1 of Hamamelis virginiana. Taxonomy (NCBI): domain Eukaryota; kingdom Viridiplantae; phylum Streptophyta; class Magnoliopsida; order Saxifragales; family Hamamelidaceae; genus Hamamelis; species Hamamelis virginiana. The sequence continues at coordinate 1,553,880 of JAESVK010000606.1, read as the reverse complement.
CTTCCCTCTTGCTCCAAGCCTTCTCCTCAAGCTCCAAGGGCTCCAAGGACTCCAAGGACCTCACGGACTTTAAAACTTAAGCTAGAGTGCTATGGGGGAAGCTCGTGCAATTGCTCAAGCCTCTACTCTCCAAGCTAGCTCTCCAAAGCTTTTTTCTGTCTCTTAAAACTGATTTCAGGGCCCTCTATTTATAGGGAGGCCTGAATTTGATCAATGGCTGAGTTTAAATCTCTTAAGAATGATCCAAGCGCTCAAAACCAGTCTTCCAAGGTGTTTGAACTTATCCCAAAGTCCCCATGGCCGAATTGGACACATAGCAGGGTTTGGAAGAGTCCTGGCAGGAAAAAAACTATGGAATTTATCAAAATAGGCTGAAAAAATCGACAACCATCCACCTTGGGACGGTTGGCCATCCTTTATGGATGGTTGGCCATCCCTTGGTGGACGGTCATCCATCCCTCATGCCATTTTTGGCCTATGTGGGCCTATCTCAGCCCGTTTCGACTCGGTTTCGGCTTTTTTCGGCTTTTCGGGCCCGTTTTAAGTCCAAATTTGACGATTCAAGCTCCGAAACGATCGTGATTCGATTCTCCATGTTTTAAGAAGTGTTTGAAGTGAAAATACATTGACCAAGGTCAAAGGTTTATAGAAAATTCGATCGATTAGCTGTTAGGGCCTACCGGGCCCAAATTAGGGTTTTGAAATCTGCTAACCGATTGCTTTCGAAATCATTTCTTCTTCTCGAAACAAGTTTTAAAATGTTTTACGAAAGTATTTTGAAGCCTTTGAAGGCTTTGGTTTGATAAAAATATCGAATCCCGGTCACTTCCGGTCGAAACCCTAATCTGGGCTTGAAAGGGCTTTTTGAGCCTTAAGAGCCAATCATGAGCCAGAAGGCAGGTTCTACAGACCTTGCCACTGATCAACTTAGCTACCAAACACACTTTAAATAACTATGCCAAAGCTACGAGACCATTCGAGACAAGATCGACAGTCATTCAGGGCTTTTGTGATTCAAAGGACAGTATTGCCCTTCAAGTCACAAAAGGCCTTATTTTCTATCAAACCTGGCTCAGAATGCCCTGAAATTTTGCAGGGATATTCCTAGACTCTCTAAAAACCTAATGCAAAAAGAACCGACTCAATCTGACCTAAAAACCTACATGTGATAATGACCTCTATCTAATTACCCACAAGGGTAAAATTGGGAACTTAGGGTTTTGACACCCTATTTCATTTCTAAACACAGGCAACCATTCATGACCATACTCATGGTCAAAAATGGATGTCTACAACATGTTTTTTTTAATAAACTCAAAATATTAATGTTTTGAATGAGAAATTGTAGTGTAAAATCACCCAAATGAAAGTGGTTGAAGGTGATAGCCATTTTTGTCCCACATTGGAAAAAAGTGGGGAAGCTTGTGTGTTTGTATATTCTCACATTGGACCTATGGGTTGGGCCCCAAAGGGTACCAAAGTTTTGTGAGGGGAGATGACCTACCCAAACTTGGGTTTGATCCAAACCACACACGCGCGCCCGCCCACATCGGGTCGTTTAAACCAAGCCCATTATCTTGTTGGGCTAGCCCACAACCCAAAATGGCTAGGCAGCTCTTCCAGAACAGTTGTGACTGTTCTGCATTGTTGAAGAGTTATGACTGTTTTTGCAGCCCTTCACAAAGTCATGTCCCAAATGGTGCCCTTCAGCACATCATGAAGGGGCACCATTACGTCTATAAATAGGCCACTGGTCATAGAGTCAAAGCAGTCAATTCATTCAACATATATTTGTGCATTCTTGCATTATCAGTGTATGCATTTAAGAGAGAGAGATAGATATTGTTGGTTCGTTGTGTTTGAAGATTGTAGTGCTTCATCTTCAAACGTGATCATTGTATCCTGGGAGGCGGACGTCCATTGAACTCTGAGCACCGATAGGAGGGGCGAATTCTGTCTTTAAGGACAAAATGTTAAACACTTGCCTTGATCAACTTTTTTAATCAATTTCCTGCTTCAAATTCTGCTAAACTTGTAATTTATTTATTTTATGCTTTTAGTTTTTATAGAATTGTTACTTTAATAATTTTCTGGTTTTGATAGAATTATTATTCAATTTGTCTATCTCTACTTCATCTTATGTTAGAGATATGCCCTAAAACTAATCCTAAAGAGCATATCAGTTTCATATTATATTGAATAGAATGTATAACTTATCTTGTATACTTATATATATATATGATAAAGTACATGAATAAATGATAAGAGAAATATTATCTTAAGTTGTTGAGATAGGGAGACTAATATATCTCAAACACATTTATTCTAAAGAGTTCCTACTCATAGTTTATTAAAGTGGACATTTATAAACCTCTAACAGTAACACATGTTTAAACTAGCTCCAACGGGAGGATAAGTAGTCTTTTCTATCAGTGTAGTGACACTATAGTTAATCTGTGGGTGCATGTTAGAGAACATGTACACTGAACATGATCTGAAAGAATATTCTTATGGAGTTTAAGTCAAAAGAATATTCTTTGGTTACGTCCATTTGTTTGGTAATCCTTAGACTTGAGAGACCATAATTATCTTATGCATAGGTTATTAGAGTTTGATAGTATCTCGTACATCTTTAACCATAAGGATGTAATCGATACTCATTGGCTCTAATTAAGTCATGCATGAAGATAAATGAGTCCACCATAACCTCTAGGAGGACAATGAGAGGATAATCAAGGACTAATAATAAAGATTGGCCTAAACTGGTTATATATGTGTGATATATATGTGATGCATGTGATGTATGTTTATATTAAAATGAGACCTTTTTCAAAAACCCCCTTTATTTCAAAAATAAAGTTGTAAGGAAGAGGCCATGAGTCTTATCCTGGCCTCCCACCATTATAAGGTTAGGGGATTCTTGTGATGGGTATGTTTGGCTGTAGATATGCGGGAACATATCCATCCTGAGGGTTCAACTTATCTTATTGCGTATAGAATATCATAAGGTGAGAAGTTGGTGCATCCCAAGAACTTATTATGTGAGGCGTGCATCAGAACATTGACCATACTTGTGTGAATGGTGGCTGTGAGTTAACTAATAATATACTACCCAAGAACCTATTATGTGAGGGTATTATATTATAGAGGCTAAAGGATGAAACTTGCTTAGAGAAGCATTAGGATAACGAGTTATCCACTCATTAAGGGTTAGTATCCAAGAACCTATTATGCGAGGATTACTAATTCTTAATGGGACCCAATCCCCGCTAAGGAAATTCAATGTCGAAACTCCTGAGTCTCATTTAAGGGAGTATGAGATTTGAAGAAAATAGTGGGAGGTACCATAAAACTTAAAACCAAAAAGTATATATGGTTTAATAATATGAAATTTACATTTGTTATTTTCTGTTGTAGATGGCTCCACTAAACCCCCTATCTAGAATTTTTGATGACAACCGTTTGACTGGTCCAATTTCAATGACTGGATTAGAAACCTTAAAATTGTTTTAGCCGCTGATGAGATTGAATACATCATAAAATCCCCGTGCCCCAATGCTTTGCCTGAGGGGGCATCTGAAGAAGAAATAGACACTTATAACAAATGGATCGAGGATGATGTGCAGAAGAGGTGCTATATGATGGCATCGATGACTAATGAACTGCAAAGACAACATGAAGTCATTGATAGTGCATATTCGATCCTCATACATTTGAGGGAATTGAATGAATCATAGAGCAGGATTGTAAGGTACAATACTGTAGGTGAACTCTTCTTTGGCAAGATGGTGGAAGGGACATCTGTCAATGAGCATTGCCTCAATATGATCTGAAACATCCACTCTCTGTATGGTCTAGGTGTTGAGATTACATCTAAGATGGGGACAGACATTTTGCTTCACTTCCTTCCTGCTAGCTACAATCAATTCATCATGAATTTTCACATGTCTGATGTGAATGCAAACAGCCAAACATTACCCTCACTGACTTGATGAATATGCTAGTAACTGCTGAGGAGACCTTGAAAAAGGACTCCGAATGGAATGTTTTGGCTATCGATGGGGCTTCAACTTCTAGAATCAAGCCTAAGGGCAAGGCAAAGAAGAAGAAGAAGTTCAATGTTAAACCAAAAGGAGGCATTGTTAGAGGTATGCCCTAAAACCAATCCTAAAGGGCATATCAATTTCATATTATATTTATTTGAAGGTACAACTTATCATATGTATTTAAATATATATGATAAGGTCCATGAATAAATGATAGGAGAAATATGTATCTCAAGTTGTTGAGATATGGAGACTCATATTTCTCGTACACATTTATTCTAAACAAGTTCCTACTCATGGGTTTATTAAAGTGGATACTTAATAAACCGTTAAGAGTAGCACAGATTTAAACTGGCTCCAATGGGAGGATAGGTAGTCTTTTCTATCGGTGTAGTGACACTATAGTTAATCTGTGGGTGCATATTAGAGAATATGTACACTGAACATGATCTGCGAGAATATTCTTATGGAGATTAGTCAAAATAATATTCTTTTGTTACGACCATTAATTTGGTAATCCTTAGACCTGAGGCACCATAGTTATCTTATGCATAGGTCACTTGAGTTTGATAGTATCTCGTACATCCTTAACCACAAGGGTGTAATCGGTACTCATTGGCTCTAGTAAGGTTATGTATGAAGGTAAATGAGTGCGCAAGAAGGAATCATCACTTTCATCTTTGATGAGAGAGAATGTCAAGGTTTGTTCACAAAGATAATTCTCAGTGTGAAATCCATGGCCATGGTGATAGGTAAACTGTGAAAAGTGTTTCATGAGTTTATCTTATTGAGAATTATATTTTGTAGAACATTTAGCAAGTTGTTAAGATATGGTTTGACTTTATAACCATGCCTGATATCTTAACAGTGACATTAGGGGATGAAGGATTAAGTAACATGAAGGGTTCATATGGTTCCGCTATTCACCCACACCTAGGGTACGTCATGATATGTTGCTAGATGTCACTCATGACCAGTGTAGGCCTATTGATAAAGTGTTATCAATGAGGGCATAATTGGAATTGTTCCAATTGAACCTAAAAATAGAAACTTTCTATTTTATGAGACATAAAGATGTCCCTGTCCACTGCTAGGTTGGGATGAACCCAAAGGGTCACACACAAAAGGACACAAGTGAGTTCTTTAAGTTAGGAGAGGGGTTAGTTTCTAATTAATGTAACTTACTTGGTCTCTTTAGTTAAGTGTTAAATAAAGAGGACTAAGTTGCAAAAATTAGTAACCCTAGTATTTATCTATAAATACAAGGGGATGAGTGCATGCTAGCACAAAGTCCACTCAAACCCTAAAACAAGAGGAGGCTATCATCCAAAGGAGAAACCCCTTGGCCGAATTGCTCTTTCTCTCCCTCTCCATCTTGCATTGATTCAAGTGTTAAACAAGTGCGGGAAGCTTGAAGGGTCTTGTGTTCATGTGGATACCTTGGAGGCTTCATACACTTTGAAGCTTGGATTCAATCGAGGTTTCAACAAAGGCAATCATCAAGTAAGTATATTTAAAGTTGTTTAAATATTATTCTTGTTCTATTCATGATCCTATGCTTGTTTCGATTTCCTGTTTGAATATGAATGGTTGGATTCTTGTTATTATAATTTTTTATAGTTTATCTTCCGCTGCGAATCCTCCCTGATCATATTCTTTCAGGCATAAAGAAAAAGGATTCAAAAGGAAAGTGTTTCCATTGCAGCAAGACTGGACATTGGAAAAGAAACTGCAAGGAGTACTTAGATTCTTTGAAGAATGGTTCTTCTAATGGTAGGTCCTATTCTTTATTCATTTACTAATTATGAATTAGTATTTTTTCTTATGGTATGTGATACCTAATTGTGTTTTTCTTATACAATGTAATTGTATGTAAGAGACAAAGGGAAGCAAAAGGTAGAGTAGACATCGAACTTGCTATGTTTGGAAATGATTAAAAGTTGCTGCCTTTGATATTGAAGCTTGATTCTTGATTAATTTTATTTAGATTTTAAAAAACTATTATTATTATTGACAGTTGTAATAAATACTTCTTTTGAAGTTTTATTCAGTTTTGAATACTTTGTTCATTTAAAACAGTTTATATGTAATATTTGATATTTTAGATTATATTTGGCAATTGATTTAAAGTTATTTGCTCTTTATGAATGTATTGAATAATTGCAAGTAATAGTATACGATGATTCAAACTATAAATGATCACATTAATAAATGAATTTGATTCATTGATTAATATGAACCCATTAATTACTTTATTTTATAAGGAGATTAAAAGGATAATACATAAGATGTATAACCTTATATTTTATTTTGAATACATCATATCACTAGTAGACCTTAAATATGTTAAAAACTATAAAGTTTGAAGATTATTTGGATTATAAGATATTTCAAACAAACTTTAAAAGTATGTTTTCTTAAATAAAGAGTTATTAGAAAACAATGTTCCACAATAGTCGAGAACTATACCATAGCGAAACATCAAAAGGAACTTTATGTTATTAAAAAGTTTAATACATAAAATACCTTATTTTAAAAGGCTAGTGGGAGCAATAAAGTCATCAATTTTATTCTTATCTTTCTTTATAAAGTACATACTTTAAAATACTAATGTAGTAATATGAATTCCATAATCGTTATAGGAATTCAAATTCCTCAAAAAATTGATTTTATGAGAATTTCATATGAGCAAGATTTTTGAGAAAGATGAGACTCATATAATAATAAATAATATACTCAAATCAATATCATAAATGTTGCAAGTAGTTGTTAGCAAAAATTGATTATCGATTCAGAATAGGGATTCTGAATAGAAACATGTATATTTTTAAAAGGATTTTAATATTGAAATACTTGTATATGTAGAGAAATTATATAATGCATGCCATTTACAAATTGCCTAAAGGAATGTCCAGTATATATATTGTTCTCTTTCGAAAACACAAGTCTCATTTACTAGAATATCAGAGTTGGAGGCAGATTTTAGTTTAATTACTATTATTGAAAATAATAATTTGCAAAACTTGTTTGCATGGAATTTTCTTTGCCATAACATCTTGTGAGTGTTAAAAGCCTTGTCTTACGAAGACTAGTATACGATACTATGGTGATTGGCTTTAGTGCAAGTGGGAGATTGTTATATATATATATATATATATATATATATATATATGATAAGGTCCATGAATAAATGATAAGAGAAATATTATCTCAAGTTGTTGAGATAGGGAGACTAATATTTCTCGTACACATTTATTCTAAAGAGTTCCTACTCATAAGTTTATTAAAGTGGATATTTATAAACCAATAAGAGTAGCACATGTTTAAACTAGTTCCAATGGGAGGATATGTAGTCTTTCCTATCAATGTAGTGATACTATAGTTAATCTGTGGGTGCGTGTTAGAGAACATGTACACTGAACATGATCTGAAAGAATATTCTTATGGAGTTTAAGTCAAAGGAATATTATTTTGTTACGTCCATTTGTTTGGTAATCCTTAGACTTGAAACACCATAGTTATCTTATACATAGGTTATTAGAGTTTGATAGTATCTCGTACATTTTAACCATAAGGATGTAATCGATACTCATTGGCTCTAATTAAGTTATGCATGAAGATAAATGAGTGTGCAAGAAGGAATCATCACTCTTATCTTTGATGAGAGAGAATTTCAGGGTTTGTTCACAAAGATAAATCTCATATTGAATCTCTAGCCAGAGTGATAGGTGAACTATGAAAAGAGTTTCATCGAGTTCACCTTATTGAGATTATATTTTGTGGAACACATATCAAGTTGTTAAGATAGGGTTTAACTTATAACCATATCTGATTATCTTAATAGTGACATTAGGAGATGAAGGATTAAGTAACATGAATGGTTCATGTTGTTCTACTATTAACCCACACCTAGGGTACGTCATGATATGTTGCTAGACGTCACTCATGACTAGTGAAGGTCTAATGGTAAGTGTTATCATTGAGGAAAAAATTAGAATTTTTCTAATTGAACCATAAATAGAAAGTTTCTATTGTGGGAGCATGAGATGTCCCGATCCACTACTAGGTTGGGGTGAACCCAATGGGTCACACACACAAACGGCATAAGTGAGTCTTTTGAATTAAAGAGAGAAATGGAATATTCTAATTTATAATCAGCATGGACCTTATTGTTAATAGTTAATAATTAAGGGGCTAAATTATAAATATGATGACTATTAAATAAAAACCCTAGAGGTTCTCTATAAATAGAAGATAATGAGGTCAAACTAGCAATCAAGTCACTACTCATCAAAAGAGAAGAGGCAACAATAGAATAGAGAAACACCCTAGGGCTGTGAGCCACATTGGGGATTCTCTCTCTCTCAATTTTCGTGCTCTCTCTCCCCCTTTCCTAGCTTGCCTCTTTCAAGTGTTGAGTAGTTGCAAGAGTTCTCGAGGTTTTGTGCTTGTGTGGATACCGTTGGAGGCTTCATTCTTTTGGAGCTTGGATTCGGCAAAAGCTACATCAAAAGGATTTCAAGTAAGTATGTTTAAAGTTGTTTAAATATGTTCTTGAATTATTATAAACTCGTGATTCTATGCTTGCTAGTACTTTGGTTAGGTTTTGATGGTGGATTCAAATAAACTAAAAAGTTTTATTGTTTATCTTCCGCTGCGAATCCACTCACATCAATTCCTTTCATCTTATTCTTTATTAAATTGGTATATAATTCTGTACTTTATAGAATTTATATACAAACTGTTTTATTTTTCAAGTAATTATCTAACACAATATAATCCAATTCTAGATAAATTTTTCGAACAATCTTAAGAAAGAATTCCTATTTAGAATTTGGATTAATATTGTGTTTTGAAATAATAGTTTATAGTTTATTAAATTCATTCTTGAATTTTTGGATTTACTTAAATGGCCAACGAAAGTGGCAATACTGTGATTGTGCCTCGTGTTGTGGCACCAACCCCTACTCCAGTTCCTGCACATGGGGAGAAACCTGAAAAATTCAATGGTACTAAATTTAAGAGATGACAATAGAAAATGTCGTTTTATCTCACAACTTTGAATTTGGCAAGGATTCTTTATGAAGATGCGCCCGTTCTCAAATAGGGTGGGACTGATAATCTTACTATTTCTGCGTTAAACGTGTGGAAACATTCTGATTTTTTGTGCAAGAACTACATCCTCAATGCATTGGACAACATATTATATAATGTGTATAGTACAATAAATACTGCGAAGGAACTATGGGACTCCTTGGACAAAAAGTATAAAATGGAAGATACTGGACTGAAAAAACTTCGTTGTGGGCAGATTCCTAGACTACAATATGGTAGACTCCAAGACTGTCATAAGTCAAGTGCAAGAGCTTCAAGTTGTCTTACATAAAATACATGCTGAAGGTATGTCTTTAAGTGAATCTTTTCAAGTTGCTGCTTTAATTGGAAAATTGCCTCAATCTAGGAAAGAATTCAAAAACTACTTAAAGCATAAGTGCAAAGAGATGAGTCTTGAGGACTTGATTGTGAGATTAAGGATTGAAGAAGACAACCGAAATTCTGAAAAGAACAATGGGAAAAATCCTATAGAGTCAAGAGCCAATTTAGTGGAGCAAGAGCCAAAGAATAATAAAAAGCGAAAGTTTTCGAGCCAAAGCTCTCAAGGATCTAAAGGAGGAAACCAAGAGGTTCAAAGGAAAGTGCTTTGTTTGTGATAAGCCTGGACATCGTGCAAAGGATTGTTGTTATTAAGAACCAAGGAACCAAAAAGAAAGCTCAAGCTAATGTAACATAAGTGGAGACTCTTTTAGATACAATGAGTGACATGAATCATGCTGCAGTGGTATCTGAAGTAAGTCTGATGCATAATATGAAAGAATGGTGGGTGGATATTGGAGCTATTCGCCATATATGTTCAGACAAAGGGATGTTTTCTACTTATCAAGCTATGGATAATGGAGAAAAACTTTATATGGGCAACTCCTCTTCTTCTAACATTGCAGGCCATGGAAAAGTGATCTTAAAGTTAACTTCTGGAAATGAGCTTACTTTGAATGATGCATGTGCAAGATATTCGCAAGAATTTTGTGTCTGGGTCACTGTTGAGCAAAAATGGTTTCAAATTGGTTTTTGAGTCTGATAAGTTTATACTTATCAAGAATGGGATGTATGTGGGAAAAAGGTATATGTGTAATGGGTTGTTTAAAATGAATGTTCTTACTATTATTCCTAAAATTAATAAAATTACATCTTCTACTTATATTGTTGAATCTTCTCATATTTGACATGGTAGACTAGGACATGTTAATTATGATACTTTGCGAAGAATAGTTAACATGGATTATTTGCCTAAGTTTACTATTGATTCAAATCATAAATGTGAAACTTGTGTGGAAGCAAAGTTAACAAGGTATTCTTTTAATTCAATTGAAAGAAGTACTGAATCTCTAGATTTGATACATAGTGATATTTGTGATTTAAAATTTGTTCAAACTAGAGGAGGTAAAAAGTATTTTATTACTTTTATTGATGATAGCACTAGGTATTGTTATGTTTACTTATTAAGAAGTAAAGATGAAGCATTAGACGTGTTTATACGTTTCAAGAATGAAATTGAGAATCAACTTAGTAAAAAGATAAAGGTTCTAAGAAATGATAGAGGTGGCGAATATGATTTTGATCCTTTCGGTGAGTTTTGCTTTAACCATGGGATTATACATCAAATCACTGCGGTATATTTACCTCAGCAAAATGGGGTTGCTGAACGTAAAAATAGAACTTTAAAAGAAATGATGAATGCTATGTTAATAAGTTCTGGTTTACCTCAGAACTTGTGGGGGAAGCTTTGCTTTCTGCAAATTATATTCTCAACAAAATACCTTGGAAAAACACAACCACAACACCTTATGAATTATGGAAAGGTCGAAAGCCTTCCTATAAATTCTTAAAAGTGTGGGGGTGTTTGGCAAAAGTAGCTAGTTCCTACTCCTAAAAAGGTCAAGATAGGACCTAAAATGGTGGATTGTATATTCATAGGCTATGCTCAAAATAGTAGTGCATATCGATTTCTTGTTCATAAATATGATATTTCTGATATAAATGTAAATACGATTATTGAATCAAGAAATGCATCATTTTTTGAACATGTGTTTCCAAATAATACTTCACCTGAATTAAGTTCTTCACAAGAGACTAATTCCCTTAAAAGAACTTATGATACTGCAAATGGTGAGATAATAAAGATCAAAATGAGGAGGAACCTAGACGCAGTAGGAGGGCAAATAAATCAAAATCTTTTGGTCTTGATTTTCTAACTTATTGGTCAGAAAATGAGCCTAAAAGCTTCAATGAAGCTATGTCCACTCCTGAAGCACCTCTTTGGAAATAGGCTATTAATAATGAAATTGAATCTATCATGCAAAATCATACTTGGGAACTGGTGGATCTTCCTCCTGGGAATAAATCTCTTGGATGCAAGTGGATATTCAAAAGGAAGATGAAAGCTGATGGATCAATTGACAAATATAAAGCCAGGTTGGTTGCTAAAGGATTTAAACAAAATGAAGGTTTGGACTATTTTGATACATATTCACCAGTTATAAGAATAACATTATGTTTGCTTCGCAATCAAGCTTCGTTTTTCCGCATTCAGAGGCTAATTTCAGAGGATTTTACACTGTAAGTGCTTTGATTTAGTTAGTTTTAGACTTTTTATGTGTTTTTGGCTTTTGTAGGTTAATTTTGCCCAAAGACTAGAGTTTTAAAGCTGCTAAGAGAGCATATGAGTAAAGTGAACCATAGAAGGATGTTAAAGAGGCTTTGGAACAAAGATGGGAGCGTAAAACGAAAGAAACAGAGGAAAAATGCTCAAGTCTATCGATAGGGATGCAAGCCTATCGATAGGTGATCTTCTCGGCCAAGAATTTCTGCAGAAAAAGCAACCTGCAAACTTCCACTATCGAAAGGGTGTCAAGTTTATCGATAGGTCTTGACTCTTATCTCAATAGGCCTGCCAGCTTATTGATAGGTGGCCTTCTCGGATGACTTCTCTACATATCTGCAAGGTGCCCTATCGATAGGGACACCAAACCTATCGATAAGAGGCACCTCGAAAAGCGTGCCCGCGTTCTTTTAAGTGATTTATGGAGAGATCTACTTGAGGAAGATTTCTTATGCTATATAAGCATTCTTTTCAGAGGAGTTAGGGGACTGGGACTGAGGCTAGACTGTTTTATCTCTTCTCTCTTAATTCTTTCTCTTCTCTTCTCTCTTGGGATTCTTAGCTCGTGCATGGAAGGACTGAGGAACTACGGTGATTCTACCCCAACCATGAGCGGCTAGGTTTCTTTTTTGGGTATAAATGAAGCCTCTCTCCATTCTTTTGTATTTTTAAGTTTGTTTTTGGGTTTTATTGTATATTAATGGTGATTGTAGAACTTTGAGAAGGTTACTTTCATGCAACTTGGTTTTAAACAATTTTATTCATCAACATAGTTGTTTTATGTGATTTCAATTATGTTTGTTGTGCAGTGGTGCTTATCGAATGTGTGTATGTGAAATAAGATGGTTCATGCCCTACTTGGATGGATTGTGCATTCTCGTTTGACAGTCCATGCCTTGAAGGAATGATCCATGCTTGATTCATATATGCATGATTATTATTAATGGTTTATTCTTATAGTCTAGATCATTATTACCATGGATATGCATGAACCCTGATCAAACTTATGAATGAGATTGACGCGAGTTAAGTGGATTCAAAACCCAAGGCTTTTTATCATTAGTTTTATATTCTTTAGTTTAAACAATCACCAATTAAAAATGAAAGATTATTAACTAAAATCGAATTTGCTTTAGTTTCTCATAACTCAGCCTTTAGTCCCAGTGGATAGACACCCGTGCGAAAATCGCTTTTTCAACGAATTGAGGTTACAAGCACGAGTCACTTTATAAATTTAAATCTTTATTGTAAACAAGGAATAACCTCCATTGTTTGGAGCGATCACATTCATTAGAATGTTAATAGCTATTGCAGTTGTGCATAATCTTGAAATACATCAAATGGATGTTAAAACAGCTTTCCTAAATGGTGAATTAAATGAGGAAATTTATATGGAAAAACCTGAAGGGTTTGTAGTTCCAGGCCAATAGAGGAAAGTTTGTAGGCTTGTAAAATCTCTTTATGGATTAAAACAAGCTCCAAAGCAATGGCACGAAAAATTTGACAAAGTGATGATGTCAAATGGTTTCAAAATCAATGAGTGTGACAAGTGTGTCTATATCTGTTTGCACAAAAATTGGCCTTCGGTGTACGCGGGCGTGCCAGAACTTGGTAAGTTCAAAATCAAGCCAATCCTTTTGACCCCGGGCGCCGATTGATCAGAAGAAAGCCAAGAAATCAATCAATATTGATTTTCGACCGATCAATAAGCCACCTAAAAATCAAGGATGGATAAAAAGAGAACAGGCGATTGTGTAAGGGGTGGGGTTCTTCCCTTTATCAGGGTTCTTTCTTGCCTATGGCTGGCCAATAGGACATTTAAAAATAAAATTAAAGAACGAGATGAAGAATAAAGAAGAAATTGCAATTAAACTGAGTAAGTAGAATGAACTAATTTAAGAGCAAAGTAACAGCAAACTAATTTAATTAAAGTAAAGGCAGGCTAATTTAATTAAAGTAAAGAGAGCTATTCTATGAAGATTTGCAGTAAATTACCATGAACGAAGAACTGATTACAGCTAATAAAAATGAATAACAATTGCTGGAATTGAAAAAATTAGAAACTAAACTAAATTAGATAAACTAGCAGGAGTTTTTGGTGACGTTGAGTGGTGTCTTTCTTCCTTCCTCCTTCTATTTACAAATTCTGGAGTTGCTGGCCACGTCTAGGTGCTTGTTTGCTGGCCAAGTTTAGTTGTTGTGCTCCCTTGAAATATGCTGCCACATCCCTTAAAGATAGGAACAGTTGCTGACTTAGTCTAGCAACTGATTTGTTGGACCTCTCCTCTTGATCTTCTATTGATTTTCTACTGATTTGATGCTCATTTGATACTCATTTGATGCTGGCTTTTGCTGATACGTATTTGGATCTTCATCAAACTTCATTTGGGCTGCTGCATTTATCCCTGTTGGTCTTTACTGCTGGACTTTGTTGAACTGTTGGAATAAGTCTCATAAAATAAGGACCACCACTCCTCTTTAACTTCTCTCTCTAACTTCAATTTTGACTAAGTCAAAATCTGTTGCCAACTTCTTCTTGGATTGGACTTTGGCTAATATAAACTTGCTGGAAATAAACTCTTTGTGGCTCAATTAATTAGGCCCACTTAGAATTTGTCCAACCCACTTTAAATATGGCCAAACATTTATTTATGGTATAACAATATCAAAGAAATTGCTAATAGTTATGTCATTGTTTGTCTCTGTGTTGATGATATGTTTATTATTGAAAGTAATAATGGTGTCATTACTTCTACCAAAAAGATGTTAACCAGAAATTTCGACATGAAAGACACGGGTGTTGTAGATGTTATTCTAGGAATTAAAATTTCTAGAACATCTAATGGAATAGTATTATCTCAATCTCATTATATTGAGAAAATACTAAGGAAATTTAATCATTTTGATTGCAATCCTGTGAGAACACCGGTAGATATAAATCTACATCTGTCAAAAAATAAAGGTGAAGCCGTATCTCAACTAGAGTACTCTCAAATTATTGGAAGTCTGATGTACTTAATGAATTGTACTCAACCTGACATAGCTTACTCAGTAAGTAAATTGAGTAGATATACTAGTAATCCAAGTGTAGATCACTAGAAGGCAATAGTTAGAGTTTTAAGATATTTAAAATATACTCTAAACTATGGGTTGCACTATACCAGATATCCAGTTGTACTTGAAGGGTATACTGATGCTAAATTGATATCTAATACAAAGGACTCTAAATCCACAAGTGGATATGTATCCACTCTTGGAGGCGGAGTTGTGTCTTGGAAGTCATCCAAGCAAATGTGCATTGCTAGATCCATAATGGAATTTGAGTTTATAGCTTTAGATAAAGCTGGTGAAGAAGCAAAATGTCTTCGACACTTCTTAGAAGACATTCCAATGTGGTCAAAACCTATGCCAGCTATTTGTATCTATTGTGATAGTCAATCAGCTATTAAAAGGGCACATAATGATATGTATAATGGTAAGTCTCGACATATACGTCGAAGACATAATACCGTAAAACAATTCCTCTCTAATGGAATTATTTCCATAGAGTATATAAAGTCAAAAGATAACCTTGCGGATCTGTTAACTAAAGGTTTGACTAGAGAGCAAGTATATAATTAATTGGAAGGGAATGAGCTTAAAGCCTAAAATTTAAGAGTTACCATAATGGAAGAAAAAAAAATGGAATCACTCTATCTAAGGATCAGTGTCCCAAAACACTAGATGAGATAGAGAAGATGAAGGCAGTTCCATATGCATCAGTAGTAGGAAGCCTAATGTAAGCAATGCTTCGCACTAGACCTGACATCTGTTTTGCTGTAGGCATGGTTAGCAAATATCAGTCTAACCCTGGACAAGAACATTGGACTACGGTAAAACATATTCTCAAGTACTTGAAAAAGACTAAAGAGTATATGTTGGTTTACCGGGCAGATAGTCTAATGCCTTTTGGGTACACAAACTCAAACTTCCAGTCAGATAAAGATTCCAGAAAGTCAACCTTGGGATATGTGTTTACCCTAGGAGGTGGAGCCATACGTTGGAGGAGCATCAAGCAATCTTGCATTGCTGATTCCACCATGGAGGTCGAATATGTGGCAGTGTAGACATCTATTTTGACCATGAGTATAGTCACTAATGGTTGCCTGTGATTTGAGGTGAAATAGGGTGTTAAAACCCTAAGTTACCAGTTTTACCATTGTGAGCAGTTAGATAGAGGTCATTATCGTATGTAGGTTTTTAGGTCAGATTGATTCGATTCTTCTTGCATTTAGTTTTTAGAGAGTCTAGGAATATCCATGTTAAATTTCATGGCATTCTGAGCCAGGCTTGATAGAAAATAAGGCCTTTTGTGACTTAAGGGCAGTACTGTCCTTTGAATCACAAAAGCCCTGAATGACTGTCGATCTTGTCCCGAGTGGTCTCGAGGCTTTGACATGAATATTTAGGGTGTGTTTGGTAGTTAAGTTGATCAGTGGCAAGGACTGGTGAGCCTCCTGGCTCATGTTTGGCTCTTAAGGCCCAATGGGCCCTTTCAAGCTCAGATTAGGGTTTCAATCGGAAACGACTGGAATTCGATCTTTTTATATAACCAAAGCCTTCAAAACACTTTCTTAAAATGTTTTAAAACTTGTTTCGAGAAGAAGAAATGATTTTTAGAGCGATTGGTTAGCAGATTTCAAAACCCTAATTTAGGCCCGGCAAGCCCTAAACAGCTAATCGGTGACTTTTTCCTAAAAAATTGACTTTGGTCAATGCATTTTCACTTTAAACAATTCTCAAAACATAGAGAATCGAATCACGATCGTTTTGGCGCTTGAATCATTGAATTTAGACTTAAAACGGGCCCGAAAAGCCGAAAAAAACAGACTGAGATAGGCCCACATAGGGGAAAATTAGGCCAAAAGCTCGATGACCGTCCACCTAGGGACGGAAAAATGTCCTTAAGGGACGGCCAACCATCCCCTAGTGGATGGTCACCCGAGCTCTTACCCAATAACTGCTATTTTTCAGTATTTTACCTGCCTAGGACTCTTCCGGGTGCTTCCAAGTGGCTAGCTCGGCCTTGGAGACTCTGGGACGAAATTGAAGACCTTGGAAGGATGGTTTAGGACCCTTGGATCATTCCTAAGAGACTCAATTTGAACCGTTGATCAATTAAAGCTTCCCTATAAATAGAGAGCCCTGAAATCAGTTTTAACACAACACACAAGACATTTAGAGAGCTTTGGAGAGTAGAGGCTTGGAGCTTTGCACCAGCCCCCCCATAGCAATCTTAGCCACATTTTTTGAAGTCCTTTGAGTTTGAAGAAGAAGCTAGGAGCAAAGAAAAAAAAGGCAAAAAGGTTAGTACATTAATCATTGTGTTTTGATAAGAGTTTTGCATATTTCTTCTTCTTCTTCTATTTCATTCTTCTGCCATACCATGCTAGGGATGGATACTTATGTTGGGTATTCAAAGGTTATGAGTAAAGGTTAGTTGCATATAGGTTACAATTAGTTAGTATGTAATTTTCTGCACTTATGAGTTTTAAAAGAATTCAAATCTAGTTTGTTTGTTTTGAGTATGTTAAATTAGTATAGGTTAATAGGAACATGTTTAGGTTTGTTTATATCATTTATTTTTATGTTTAATGCTTGAAATATCATATGAATCGTGGTCGAGGGAACAAGCTAAGGTAAGTCCCTTCCCTTATGTTAAAATTGGTGTTTTTAAGCATGATGCATGATTATTTTGGTACATCATATTAGGTTGCATATTAGGTCATTTACACCTTTTCTATTCATTATTTTCATGGGTTTTAAATCCACTTTTTGATTGCATTTAAATCTATTGAAGATTTAAAGTAACCTTAAAGTAGATCAAAATATCACTTTTAGGGTCAAAACTAACATAGAAACATGCATAAGATCACATAGATGACTTAGTTTGCATTTAGGACATTTTTCATGCATTGTTTACATTTTTTATTGCATTCTTTTTATAAGTTTTCCATAAATTCCAGCATGCATAATGTTAGTATATTAGGTGTTTAGACTAACCTAGGACTAGTTAGAGACCCTAGGATTAGGGGGGTTACTTGACCCCAATTAGGACTGTCCTTTGTTGTAAGAATTACAATGGTAGTCGAGTTCTAATTAATTTAGGAGTCTATTTCGAGAAAAACTCTAAAAGAAAGTGATTTTGAAAGTGTTTTAATTGGAATAAAATTCTATCTTTTATAAAAAGTGTTTCGATCAAATTCAAACTCTCGAAGTTAGAGTCCTAAATAAGATAGAATCCTTTCGACTATGCGGTTCAATACAATATGAGAGTCCTAAGTAATCGAACTACGTGGACTTTGATTCTTATCAAGAAATTGGTAAGGTACATAGGCAGTCAATAGGGCGCAAGTCCAATCTTAGGATGACTCTGTGTTTCCTAAGGTCTTTAGGATTTTGATTCTTCTTTTATTATTATTATTATTTATTATCTAGTATTATATATCATATTTTGTGGTTGATTAGATAAATAGGATTGTCATGCTAAGATTTTGATAAAGCCCAAATTTAATTAGGAGACCTTTAATTAGGGTGAGGTGGGTGCCTACAAAGAGTTCCTTGGAACCTTCCCACTTCATAACCTAACCCCCGAATCCAACTTTGATTCGAAAACCATGCTTTTCCAAAATATGAGATCATTGTTTTATTGAAAATAAAACTCTTTTTTATGATTTCCTTATTCCTTAAAAATAAGGTGACGACTCCTAGTTTTTTGCAAACACTTATCCTTTTTCAAAGCCCAATCTTTAGTGGATAATAGAGAAGGATAAATGTGGATAATAGAGAAGGATAAATTGAGACGAATAAAGATCATCCACAATCCACAATGATTTAAGTGAACGGCCTCCAAAAACCCCTTAGGTCGCTGGTTTACAGATTGGTGACTCCACTAGGGATGTCGAGGGCTAAACTCCAATTAATTATTTTTTGGGCTTTTCAATTTCTTAATTAATAAAATCGACCACTGGCATTTGCATGACTGTTTGACTTTGATTTCTGCATTGTGTGTGCATTGGTTCTGCATGATTAGGACCGTTGTATGCTAAGCCAACGATGAGCCTAGCCCTGAGCCCAGTCTCTTTGATTCTTGGGTTCCATGTATGCAAAAACCATCACTCTTCTCGCCATGTACCCTCGGGTATATCAAACGAACCAATCACGTACTGTTGGACCCACGCGGCATTCCTGATGTCACATGTGGTTAGGTATATCGATTGGACCGAGCGAGTAAGGGACACTCAGCCTACCCTTTGCATTAGTCCATATAGACTGTCTCTCTAGGACACATACCCTACATCGCCTGTTCACACACTATTGTAATGTTATGCTGCCGGATTTACCCCCGATTTTGTTTGAGCCTTGATTGTGAAGTGTGTAGAACCATTAGGACCTGGATATGTAAGACTAGACATTTATGAAATTGAAGAATGTTGATGAGGAAGAATGTTTCCTTAAGCCTAAGATAGTTGCTGAGCCCACCAGGTCTGGTACAGAATTTGTTCAACCCATTGATCTGGATAAGGTGTCCAAGCCCAAGGCCCCTGCCTTCTTTTCCGCTGAGCCCACATTGTTGAGCAGTAAGGTGGAAGCCCTGGAAAAATCCTTGAGAGGTATCAGAAAATCCTACGACTTGGTGGATATGTCGTTATTATCTTTATTCCCTAAAGCCCGTATGCCCACTCATTTTAGAATGCCTGAGTTGGAGAAGTTTGATGGGATGGGTTGTCCTAAAACCCATTTGAAGATGTATGTGAGGGCCATGCACCCTCGAGGGGCTGACGATAACCTGCTAGCCCAAATGTTCCACGAAACATTGGCTGGATCCGCTCTGAAATGGTTTTTATCACTGGATGAGTCTAGAATGAAGACATGGGAAGATGTATGCATCGAGTTCAGTAATCACTACAGGTATAACACGGAGGTTGACGTCACTAGGAGGAATTTGGAGACTACTAAGCAAGAATCTAGGGAAACCTTTTCTGCCTTCATCACCGGTTGGAGGGCCAAGGCTTCTAAAATGCCTAACCGACCTGAAGAAGAAGAACAAATCCGCCTGGTGGTAAAGAACTTGCTCCCGGTTTACCATAAACATTTGTTCTCCCAATACCTTCCAATTTTTCGAGCCCTAGTTGTTGTTGGTACCCAAGTAGAGGACGCCTTAGCCAATGGGGCCTTCGGAACTGATGAACCTTACAAGAACCGTCGTCCTGTCATCAATGGGAGGGCTACTGAAGTCAACGCCATATCTCAGCCTGCCCCATTCACCCAACCCTTTTCCTTGGGAAATAAACCATTCAGAAAGTTTACCGAACTCTACATGCCATTGGATCGAGTCTTTGAGAAATTGAAGGCTCGAGGCTTGCTCCAGCCCTTAGAGCCCAGACCCACACCCAATCCATTACCCAAGAATTACAATGAAAATGAATATTTCAACTTCCATCAGTCCAAAGGCCATAATACCAACCGTTGCATCCACCTTTGCCATGAAGTCCAAGACCTCATAGATAACAAAACCATTTCCCCACCTTCTCAGCCCAATGTCACTCAAAATCCACTTCCTACCCATGCAGTCCCACCACCAGCCAATATCAATGTCATCTATACCGATCCTTATGGCCACTGTGAGCCGATTCATCCTTACCATTCATCCCTTACCCCCAAAGATGAAATATCTTATCCCTGTCTGGCCCATAAACCCATTACTCCACCCAAGCCAAAATCCAAAAAAGCCTTTTCCAATACTAGGACCAGCCAACAAGAGTTGCGAAAGAAATATGAGGCCGGAGATTCTAAAGTAGGCTTGTTGGGTGAACTAAGTGGAAAATTTAATTACTATATCCTTTATCCTAAAGTGGAGAAGCCCATTTTTGAAGAACCTATTGTCCCTACTAGTTGGGATGATGACCTGCCTGAAGAAAATGTTCTTATGGCTCAAGTTGAACTCGAAGATCCAAACCTCATTCTTTCCGAGGAAGCTAGCTAGGTTATCCTGAAGAAGCATTTTAAGAATAGAACCCGCATGACCGCCAGGACAACCGATATGCACGGGAAAGTTCGTTACTTAGCCGTTTATCTAAGACAACCATGGGTCACCTAATGTTTCAAGTCGAGATTGGCTTCTGCCGAGTCTACTATAGATAATGAGTCAGGAAATGAAGTGAACATCATAGAATGGGAAGATTTGATGAATACACCCAAAGAGATAGCAGATATTTGGGCCAGCGATGAGGAGGATGTTAACCATGTCACTAGGGGAGGTCGCCATTTCAAGCCCACTCACTTGGAATCCGATAATCCCTTAGGAGAGTTAGAGAGACCCCAACGCATTGAAGTTCAAGAAGAAGAGGATGAGGTATTGAAACAGCTTAAGCGAACTCAAGCCAATATCACTATATGGGGGCTTTTAATGGCTTCACAGAAACACAAGCAGACCGTGCTCAGGCTACTCAACTAAATATAGATTCTCATCAACATTTCACCCGAAGATTTAGTTGGTTTGGTCAGTCCAGTTCAGCATGGGCAATCGATATACTTCACAGAGTCAGACCTTCCGAGAAAAGGATCCAATCATTTGCAAGCCTTGTATGTCACGGTGGATACTATGGGCAAGAGGATTCCTACTGTATTGATAGATAATGGGTCAGCCTTGAATGTATGTCCTCTCAGCACTGCTACTTCTTTGGGCATCGAACCATCAGAATTCAGGCCATCAGGGCAAACTGTGAGAGCTTATGATAATACTCAAAGGGAAGTGATTGGCATGGTCACCTTACCTCTAGTCATCGGGCCTGTAGAGTTCCAAGTGGATTTCTAAATATTGGATGTGCCTGCTTGTTTCAACCTCTTACTTGGTAGACCTTGGATCCATCAATTGGGGCTGGGCCTTCTTCTCTCCATCAAAAAGTTAAGTTCCCCTATAAAGGCTCAGTGGTGACATTGAAGGGAGATTCTGAGATCACTCCTACCCGTATACCCATCTGTAAGATCAAGCCTGAGATTGAAGAGGTACCGTTGACAGGCTTTGAGTACATACAATGTGTAGAGGTTGAGCCAGGATGTAAAGAGAAAATGGTGTTAGATTGCAGTCCATACGGAAATATGCAAGTGGGACAGATCATGAAAGATATAGGCTTCTTTCCAGGAATGGGCTTAGGTCGCCGTCATTAAGGCACGCCTAGTTCCATCAAGTATCCCTCAGCAATTTATCCTTTTGGATTGGGCTATCAAAGTACCGAAGATGACAGAAAAGAGATGGCACAGAAAAGAAGAGAGAGACAGTTGGCCAAAAAAGAGGGACGAGCCTCTAACATCACTTTAAAACCTTACCGGCCCACTCTAAACGAGGCTTTTGTCAAAGAAGGAGATGATTTCCCTTATTATGGATTCCTTGAGCCTATTTACCTTGAAGATCAGAAAGCTAGAATTCCTGGGTTTGAAATCTTCTTCAACACTCTACTACCTATCTCTCCAACTGCCACAATGGCTGAAGAGCATACAGAATTCGACTGGTCTAACCATATCGATGAAGTTGCTATAGGGGCTATGTTTAAAGAGATCGCCTGCATCGAAGAGCACGTTCATGAACCTGATCCTATCCACCTTATTGAAGACACCACCAGTCCATTGACCAATTGGAGCCTTGAGTATGAGCCTCGAGTTGAAGACTCAGTCGCGGAAGAATCGCTCCCATCAGATGATAGCTTGTAGGATTTCTATGTTTTCTTTCCATAGGATTTAGAATAGTGATTTTGTTTTTCCTCTTCAATAAAATCATCCCTCCTCTGTTATGAGACGAATGATAGTTTAGTTTGTGTTACTCCTCTTTCTTCATGATTAATAAAATATTCATTTTCTTCATTCTTCTCATTTGCAACTTGTTTCTCCTTTCTTCTATGGGTATATATGGCATGAGCATAGATCCTATAGAGGATGTTCCCCCTGAGTTTGAACAATGAAGGGAAGTGGAACATGCTCGACCTAATATGGATGAATTAATATCGATTAATTTAGGATCCGATGAATCGCCTAAGATAATTAACATTGGGGCAACTCTATCATCACAAGAGCAAGAAAAATTGGTAGCATTATTGAGAGAGAATATAGAAGTTTTCGCGTGGTCATACAAAGATATGCTAGGGATTGACACCGACATAGTGCAGCATTTTATTCCCACTAACCTGGGGGTTAAGCCAGTTAAGCAGAAGTTAAAAAGAATGAAGCCGGAGTGGGCACTTAAAATCAAGGATCAAGTAGTGAAATAGATGAATGCTGGATTTATCCAAGTAGTAGAATACCCCGAGTGGTTAGCCAACATTGTGCCAGTGCCTAAGAAGGATGGGAAAGTTAGAATGTGCGTAGACTTCCAGGATTTGAACAAGGCGTGCCCTAAAGATGATTTCCCATTGCCACATATAGATATCCTGGTAGATAGTACCATCGGTCATGCACTATTATCCTTTATGGACGGATTTTCGGGTTATAATCAGATAAAGATGGCCCCTCAGGATATGGAGAAAACTTTCTTCATCACTTAATGGGGGACCTTTTGTTATCGGGTTATGCCCTTCGGCCTAAAGAATGCCGGTTCTACCTATCAGAGAATGGCAACCACCTTGTTACATGACATGATTCACAAATAAGTCGAGGTGTACGTGGATGACATGATCGTGAAATCTAGGGATCGAGAAGGTCATTTTGGAGCTTTAAGTAAGTTTCTTCACAGGATTAAACAGTATAATTTGATACTAAACCCCTAGAAATGTGCTTTTGGAGTAACCGCCGAATAGTTACTGGGATTCATAATCACACTGAAAGGAATAGAGGTCGACCCGGGAAAGATTAAAGCCATCACAGAAATGCAGCCACCGAAGACTGAAAAAGAGATTCGAGGATTCTTAGGCAAAGTTCAGTTTATCAGTCGATTCATAGCTCAGCTGACCATGATTTGTGAGCGTATCTTCAAGCTTATTAAAAAGGATGTGCCCACAAAATGGAATGACGCGTGCCAAGAAGCCTTTGAAACCATCAAAAGATATTTGAGCAACCCAATGATATTAGTTCCCCCGCGGCAAGGTGAACCATTGCTACTTTATCTAGCACTCACAGAAACTGCAATAGGAGCTATGTTAGCTCAGTATCTACCAGAATATCGAAAAGAGAACGCGGTGTACTATTTGAGTAAGAAGATGACTGACTACGAGATTAAGTATGATGCGTTAGAGAAGACATGTGTGGCATTGGTGTGGGTCACCCAAAAACTTCGTCCTATAGGACAGATCGTTGGTTGTTGTTGCTATCAGAGTTCGACATCCAGTATGTGGTACAGAAGTCAGTGAAAGGGAGAGCAGTGACAGAGTTTCTAGTAGAGCATCCGTCATCAGTAGGAAAACCATATGAGTACCATTTTCCCGACGAAGAGATTCTAGAAGTGAGTAAGGAGTCTTGGAAAGTATTCTTTGATGGAGCTTATAATAAGAGGGGATGTAGAATAGGCGCGTTGTTAGTCACATCAGAAGATAATCTAATATCATTATCTGTTAGGTTATCGTTCGATGCCACTAATAATATAGCCGAATATGAAGCCTGCATCATAGCATTGGAAGTTGCCTTGGAACTGGGCGTAGAAGAATTGGAAGTATATGAGAATTCGGCCTTGATCATATGTCAGACTAGAGGAGAATGGAAGACTCGTGATAAGAAGTTGTTACCTTACCATAAATACTTAGAGACCTTGGTAAAAGAATTCCGTCGAATTGACTTCTTTTACCTATCCAGGTTAAAGAATAAATTTGCGGATGCGTTAGCCACTCTAGCATCCATGGTAGATATCCCTAAAGATGAAGGTGTAACTCCTCTTATCATCGAGTCATGGAAAGAGTCAGCCTACTGTTGTGTCATACAAGAAGGGGAGCCGAATGATGGAAAGCCATGGTACTATGACATACAGCAGTTTGTAGAAAAAGGAGAGTACCCGAAAGAAGCGTAATCTATAGACAGGAAGACCATAAGGACATTGGCTAGCCAATATATTTTGTGTGGGGGAAAGTTGTACAGAAAATCATACGACGGGGTGCATCTGTTATGTGTCAATGAACAATAAGCAGAAAAAATAGTGTTAGAAGTGCATGAAGGGGCTGGGGCTGGGGCTCCACATATGAATGGATACTGTGGACACCCCATTTTTACCAATTATTTCTACCATATGTTCATGCAAATGATTAACTAGAATAGCTGATCATTTGCTGAGGAATTGGCCTTGTAAAGACCAAATTGCCCAAATTGCCCTTTTTTGAGGAAAAGGACAATTCATTATTTCATGTGTACATTTGGATTGGAATCAACCCATTTGTATTGCATTTGACTTTTGAGGTGTTTTAGAACATCCCTGTAAATTTTCATAGCATTCTGGTGAGAGCTCGATAGGTAATTAGGGTTTTTGCGACTTGAAGGGCATTTTCATCATTTTTCTCGTATAATTTCCGAATAACCTCCGAATTCGAAACGGATTGTTTCATGAGGTTTATATGGATGTGGGGAGTGTATTTGGAGTGCCAATTGAACCTTTGAATGGTGGGGATAGATTCTCCCAAAATCTATCCCACGGGTAAGGATGAGCTGAATTAGGGTTTCGATCAAATTGACCGTGAATTGGTCGTTTTCACCAAAACAAAAGATTTTCAAAACATGTTTTTAAGTACCAATTTCATGTTGAAACCATGTTTTTAGAAGTGGTGCAAGCCTAATTGATTAATTTTATAAAACAAGGAATGGTCATTTGACCAATTTTGGCACAACCGAGTCAATTGGCTAGCTTTTTGCTAAAACCCTTGACCATGGTCAATTGATTTTAACCCAAAAACATTCTAAAATGTGGAGGATCAAAACACGGTCGTTTTGAGCCCTGAACCATCGGATTTGGATCAAATTTGACCAAAATATGGCCAAAATTCGAAAACCCTAAATTTGGGGAAGCAAATTTGGGAGGTCAGCTTAGTGACCGTCCTAGCTGGGACGGCCAACCGTCCAGCCCTTGGACGGTCACCAGCTTGCTCGAGCCTATTTTGCATTTTTAGCATGTTTGAAACTTTCCCGCTTTGTTTGGCCGATTTGGTTTGTTCTTTTGGAATAAATTCGAAGGATTTTCAGCTGGCAAACCCTAGCATGATCTATTATAAACCCTAGGATTATTTTTAGAGAATTAAATCCCAACCATTCAAGGATTTGAACCCTAGCTCTATATATACTACACTATGGAGTTAGAGAGAAAGGAGAGGAGAATTTTAGGGTTTTTGGGAGAGGAGGCTACAGATTTTTTGGCTCTTCATTCTTACACCATTGAAGGGGTAAGAACTCAAGGCTAGGAGCTTGGAGGAGGCTAGCCAAGAAGGAGATCGAAGGGTAAATCCTTAACCTTGGTTCTCATTTTTCATGATTTCTTACATAAGTTTATGAGGCTATGGTGTAAGTCCTCTTGATTTTCATATAAGATGGATTCTCTCTTCTTTTTCTTTCTGCTATGAGTATGTTTAACATGATAGGGTTAGTTTTATTCGTTATTTCATGTCATATGTATGATTAGGGTTAGTCTTGGTGTTATTTTATGTAAGCATGTATGATTAGGGTTAGTTTCATTATGAGTGTATGTTAGTAAGCATATTAGGGTGTCTTTTATTGTGATTAAATGCATGTTAGGATTAGTTTTTGTTATGATTTTATGTGTAGATGCATGATTAAAATTAGTTTTATTGTTGTTTATGTGTAGATGCATGATTAGAACTAGCTTTATTATGATTTTATGTTAGAATACATGTTTAGGGTTGTTTAGTTTAGTTATTATTTTATGTTAGAATGCATGTTTAGGGTTGTTTAACTTAGTTACTATTTTATGTGAATATGCATATTAGGGTTGATGTGTATGATTAGGTTAGCATTGTTGTGATTTATGTTAATATGCATGTTTAGGATTAGTTAGTTTTGTCGTGATTTTATGTATGCATGCATGAGTAAGATTAGATTTATGGTTATTTTGTGTACAAGCATGTTAGAATAAATATTGGTGTATTCATATTGTTATTTGAATCTCTCGATGTTTAATTGATGATTTTAATGATAACATGAGTATATTAGTATGTTAATTCGACATGTGATGAGTCTTGAGTCTTTTTGTTTATGTTTTATATGATTATTTAAACACTTGCCATGGATTTGATCATTTGAATATGAAAAATGTGTACGAGGGAGCGTGCAAAGGTGAGATCCTTCCCTTGTGATTTTTTTATGATTATTTGAGCACTCGACTTGGATTTATTGGTTTGAATATATAAAATGTATACGAGGGAGCGTGCAAAGGTGAGATCCTTCCCTTGTGTTTAAATCAATCGTTTAAGCATATTTTGGTGTAATTTTTGACATGTTTTTGCATAGTAATTTAAAATATTCATGTAGAAAGCATGCTAGGACATTTTCACATTTTTTATTCTTTGTTTTCATGGTTTTTAGAGTAATTTAAGGTACATATTCAAATCTGTCCAGATTTGTTTATGTCCTTAAATTTATTCTAAAAATCATTTTAAGGCCAAATCCAACTTAGAAAAATGCTTAGGTTCACATAGATTAATTAGTGTGCATTTAGGAGCATTTTCATGCATTCTTAGAATTGATTACATGCTTATTTGTTTAAATTTCAGCATGCATTGCATTAGTATTTTTAGGTTTTTAGGTTAACTTTAGGGCTAGTTAGAGACCCTAGGCTAGGAAGGTCACTTGACCTTCCCTAGGAATTTCCTTTGTTGTAAAAGTCATACTCAGATTTGAGTATTTTAATCGATTTGATTGTCTATCTTCGAGATATTTTATAAAAAGATTTTTGATGCAATATTTATGAAATAAACATAATTTTTTATGAGATATTTGATTATTAAATGATTTTCAAAAAGATTTGAAATGTTTTAAAGATTTTTATCTAGGAATGAGATTCCTACCCATATGATTTGTTTTCTTAAAAATCTTTGAAAAAGATTTTTAATTGGAATTGAATTCTAAAGATAAGAATTATTTGGAATATTTGGATTTTATGAATGTCTTTTAATTTGAAATGATTTCAAATAAATGATTTT
>JAESVK010000606.1:1433940-1469133 GCA_017140935.1 Hamamelis virginiana | reverse complement strand
AAAAAGAAGGTGAATACACATTAAAGACTAATTAAAGGATTATTTTCTGCGAATAATATTTGGTAGAACCACCCATATATTGATTTATTGCAAAACCAAAAATGAAATATCCATGATTATCTTTCACAAGACCAAGACCACCAATGGCTGCAATAGCTGGATTGGCTAAGGAGGAACCATGACATTACATTGGAGGTGGATTAATTGCTAGGTAAACTAATAGCTCTTTTGATAGTAATAGAATTTAATTAGAACAATGAATGGGAGTATTTTGGTAATATTAGAATTTAGAACAATGTAATGGAAGCATTGTGTAGAATACTTGAATCTTGCAACTTCTCCACATTAATCGAAGTAGGAATGGGAAAGAGGACTGTCTTTACACACAACATGATTAGGATTTAGGACATTCTAAAAACGGGTATTGGTCCTGCAGTGACTTTCGTATTTATTTGGTGGAAGTTATTAATTCGTCACATGGTGTACAATTCCATTAATTTATGAGATAATTGGCCAAAAGTCCAATTTTAAAGATGCTTATTGCATAAGGTCCTCTCACATTTCTTTTCTTTGCAAAGTCCTAATTAAAAAAAAATTACTGCATAAAGTCCTAAGTTTTAAAAATATATTTATTGCTGCCGTTGGTGACTCGGTTGTTACATTTCAGTTGAAGCCACCGTCACAGAGAGCATTAGAATCCTTCTTATGCTCTTCCACATGGTACGCGCTTTAATTCAATCCCTCATTTTTCTTCCTCTTCCTTTTTGCCCTTTATCTACGGTTAGGGTTTCATCTTTTTCCCACATTGCATGCAGTTTCACTGCTTCCAACCCATCTCTTCACAGTTGCTTCTTTTCCAGAAAGTCAACGTTTTGGTTATCCCATCCTTTCTGAAGCTTCTATTTATATTGCTTCTTATCATTCTTGCATTTCCCAGTCCCTTTTCCTTTTCTTGCTTTAGTGGTAACTAGTGGTTTTGTCACCATTACCCATGGTAGTGTCTGGATTTCCTTAGAGGAAACTCTTTTTCTCCTCCTTTCTCTGATACGATGAACTCCCTCTTTGCTTTCCTTTCCTTGCCACTAAAGGAATGAGATTTTTTGAATTAATTGTTTGGAAAATGCAGGAAAAAGAAATAGATTTTCATTAGGATAATTAATTTTTTGTTTGGTTGGTGAGAAAGTGGAGGAAAAAGAAAGAGATTGCTTTTTATTGTATTTTTTAAAAAAATAATTTTTTGTTTGGTTGATGAGAAAATGGAGGAAAAAGAAAGTTTTTTTTTTTTTTTTGGCGTAGTGACCTGCGTTTTCCGGCGTAGTGACCTGTATTTTCCGACGTAGTAACCTGCGTTGGCGTAGTGACCCACATTTCCAGCGTAGGAAACTGACTCAGGTCACTACGGGGTGTGACGTAGTGAACCCGAGGGTTGGGGGTGTAGGTGGCGTTGAAGGTTGTTAGAAAGGAGAGGTATTTTTGTCCAATTCATGCCAAAAGGACTTTTGGGAAGAAAAATCTGTTGAGAGGACTTTTGGCATGAAATTTTTATAAATGAGGACTTTTAGCCAAATTCCGCTTAATTTATTGATACTCATAGCAAGACTTCACATGGTTCCATGGATTGACACTATAGTCCTATTTGAATTAGCATTACCTAAAATCACTTTTGGAGAACTATATCTTCACGTATTTCTCTAGAATTACGTTCAAATTCTCTCTTCACATAGCAAAATTTTTAATTATACTAGGACTCCGTTTGGTACGCCGGAATCATTCCCGGGAATCAGGAATGTTGGAGGATTCCATTGTTTGGATGGCCACATTCCCAGGAATGTTGCATTCCCATGGGAGATGGATTCCCACAACAGCCGGGTATCTCATTCCTTCCTCAGGCGTGGGTTTGCAAACTGATGCCTGGGAATCCCATTAATGAAAAACAATATGACTAGCGTGCCCCTCAATTTTACTCTTGGAAAAAAAAATTTCCACCCAAGTCCCTCATCTCTTCAAACCCATCTTCTCCCCATTTCAGCAGATCCGGCGATTGCAGCAGCAGCAGATCCGGCGAGCACAAACCCATTTCAGCAGCAGATCCAACCCGCAGCAGCAGCAGCAGATCTGCCGCTCGCCACTGGCCTCTCGCCGTTCGCCGTTCGCCGTTCGCGATCTCGGTTTGTGGGGCTACCGCACAAGAAGAAGAAGGAGAAGGAGAAGAAGAAGAAGAACCTGCCGTTCGCCGTTCGCCGTTCGCCGTTCACCGTCGCCACTGGCCTCTATTAATTCGTCACTTGAATTTTTGCAAATAATCCTATCACATTTAATGTTAGCCATATCAAACATCCAAACTATCTTAATGCTGCCTGTGACTTTCAATTTCATGAGAAATTATTTGATTGAATTTATTAATTCGTCACTTGAATAAGTTCATTCATTGATTGACAAACAAAGCATGGCTCAACATGGTCCCATTGATTGGACAATAAAGCCTTGTTTGGATTAGCGTTGTGTTGCCTAAAATCACTTTCGAAGAATTATCTCTTTACATATTTATTTTGAGTTAATATCCAAATTATCTCCACATATCAAAAAAAAATTTATACTAGAAGTGATTTTATAAAAAGAAGATCTAACTTTCGCAAATCATCCTATGACCCCTCAAGGTCGTTTAAAAGTGACTATAACCCGATCGATCTCTAAGATAAAATTGAATTTTTAACTTGATAGATAATTGTTGGCAAAACTAATCTAAACAAAATTAGTGTGTAGATCAAATTGTTTATCATGTGGCAAATGAAAAACATGGACCGAATAAATGCAAATGAGTCATGCTTACTCCATACTCACCATGAAGAAGGTGACGGGGGATCAAAAAGCGAAAATCACCCATGCTTACTCTCTCTCTTTTTTCAAGACAGTGTTGATGCAATAACATGAGCAATGAACAACGAACTAGCAATCACACTTAAGGCACAAATGAATTAATTATTGATAATAACACCCCAACACAACCCTCTCAAAAATTAAAATGATGAGCGAGCCATTCACCAAAGGATACTGCAAATTCTCCATCCAGTCGCTTTCCTATTCTATTTCTAGCTACCTTCAGTGAGACCTGAACACAATCTGAAAAACTATTCAACACTGCATATATTTAAATCTCGACCAAATAATTTGGACCTCAGATTAATATTCAAGAAATGACAAAATCACTCATATTAGGCTGCCTGATACTGACTTCATGACTTATCCTAGAAACATATCGGACTCCATCTAGGGCTCCTATTCCCCTGAGGAATAAAAACTCCTCACTTTAACCTCACCTAACCCACCATTTCAATAGCAGACTCAAAAAGGCATATATAATATACATGATTGAAATATCTTTTAGAATCTAAGGATTATATAAAAATGTATCATACAAAAACATTGTCATTATTTGGATCTCCAAAAAAAAAAAAAAAAAAAAAAAAAAAAAAAATTTTAAGGGGTTCCAATTTTAAAAAAAAAAAAAAAAAAACATCTAAAAATGCTTCAGAGGGGAACCTATTTTAATGCAATATTCAGCATTTTCCTTTTCTTGCACTCACTTTTTCTGAGATCCAAAACCAGTACAAAGCACATAGTACACAACATGAAACTAAAAATTGCACAACCTGAATCCTGTAAATAGTAAACCCAGTACAAAATGTTAAACCCATCCACATTGCGTGTTTATAATTAATGATACTACAAAAGATAATTGACCAAGACAACCAAAAAATATATATATATACATAAACATCAAAGCTAGAAACATAGAAACCCATATATCCAAAAAAGAGAAAGAGTTGATCCTTAAGAAATTTTCTACCAACCTTTTACAGTACTCCATTTTTCTCTTGCATCTTAGCAATTCCATTAGTACAACCATAAATATAATACCAATTAACAATACCCAATTTGTATACACAAAAATCTAAGAAACCCATACTTCCACAAACAAAAGCAGTAGATTCATCATAAATTTCTATCCATATTTCAAGGAGAACTCCATAATTCTCCCACATCTTAACAAATCCCATTAATTCAACCATAAAAATCTCAGATCTTACAGACCACCAACACCCAAATTTTAAGTAGTTTAAAACCAAGGAAACCCTAGAAATTCAGAAACAGTAGTTATTTTGTCTGAAATTTTTTGCTAATCCTCACAATCTTGTAAATTTAATAACAAATATTATGCAAACGAACAATACCTAAAAACATATCTAGTCTGAATAGTAGTTGATTCGTCTAGGTATTTCAGCTTGTCGTGGCAATCCCGTCAATAAACCACACAAATCTCAAAAACCAGCAGTCATTTAGTATTTCTTTTATCAATAAACATACATAAAAACACAAATCTCATAAATAAATAAAATAACAGTAGAAAATTCCTACTAGATTGTTTTGAAAACTCACAAAAGTATACAACTAAAATACCCCTGAAGCGTCGTCTCACAGTTTCTACAAGATTGTTCTAAAAACTCAAAAACATATTAAGACCTGCAAAATATTTTAGGTGATGTAAAGGCTTAATAATAAATATATCACATCAAAACATAGACATAGATATTTTATACAATGTCAAGCCTTAAAAGTAAATATGTCATATAAAAACAGACCCATAATTTTTTCTTTAAATCCCACTCAAATCCTGCAAACAGTAAGGAAATAAAAAAATTGCCCAACCCCGACTCCTTCAATAGTAAACCCAGGATAAAATAGTAAACAGAATCAACCTTATTAGTAAGGGTAAATTACACTAAACCCACTAAACTATAGGGGTGATCGCACATTGCCACCATAAACTATAAAACCAGTTGAGATGCCTCATGAATTTTCAACACATGACACCAACCACCCCTCCGTCAGATTGCCGTTTGGAAAATTGCACGAAATTGATTTGTATTGACATTTATCTTTTTAGAACTTTTTTACAAATAAAAGGACAATTCTGCCCTTCCTTTTTATCCTTTCCCTCCTATCTTTTATATTTCTTCCTTTATATCAACAGCACAATTGTTGGGGCATCATGGGCCCTTTCTATGGCAACCGGAATGTGAGTGTGTGTGTGTGTGGAGAGAGAGAGAGAGAGAGAGAGAGAGAGTTTGTTCGGTTGCCTTTCTATGCTCAGTTTTCTCCTCTCTATGCTCTTCCACATTTTCTCTCTCTATCCTTATGTCCCATGGCCATGACTCCCTACCCTTCATTCTTTTTCTGTTGAATGTGATGTGCTAAGTTTGAGTTGTGTATATAGTGCAGTTGCATTTTACATATTTTCTCATTAAGGGTAGTTTAGTCTTTTCCATTTAGAGCATCTCCAATGCATTCATGCCATTTGATGTGCTAAAGTCAAAATTTGGCACCCCAAATGGCATCAAAGCCAAATTATGGCATCTATGTGCTCCAATGCATTAATGCTATATTTTAGCATTTTCTACCTTTTTAAAGAGAAAGTATGTATGATATGGCACAAATGTCAATGCCAAATTTGGCAGCAAGGGCTACCATTGCCATAATTTGGCACCCCAATTAAAGCAAGCTATTTGGGTGCCAATGCCAAATTTTGGCAATGGCAGCTTATATAGCACCACATTGGAGATGCTCTAATAAGTAGGGTTTCGTATTTATACTCTCTCGATTGTATATTTTATTTTAAGATTGAATAGCCACCAAGGCTTTCTTCCCTAGAAATCTAACATGGTATCAGAGCCCTACGATTTCTGGAACGATTGGTTGTGATTTTGCAATAAAGTCTCTCCCCTCTCTCGGGTCATCTCCCCTCTCAGTAGTCTCTCTCTCCTATCTCTCGAGATTCTCACTAGTACTCTCAGGTCTCTCTCTCATCTTTCGAGACACTCTCTCTCTCTCTCTCTCTCTCTCTCTCTCTCCCTGCACCTTCTTCTTTCTCTAGGCCATCCCTCATTTCTCAGTTTTCTTTTATTCTTGGCAGCCTACTTTTGTTTCTCTTAGACATTCTAGTCATGGCTGAAGAGAAAATTCATGCCATCAGCATCCGGTTGAATGGGATAACTCTGCCTATTGGTCTAGTGTAATGAAGAACTTTCTACTTGGCTGTGGTCATTGGGATTATGTCACAAGCACCTCTTTTCCACCCCTCAAATTCAAAAGTCGAAGGGTTTAGTGCTGCACTTGACAAATGGGAAATGAAAAATGCTCAAGTGCTTACTTGGTTTACACAATTATGTGGAACCAAGCATTGGACAAAACTTCTTAAAATATGACACAACTAGTAAGGTTTGGGATTATTTGAAGGGCATCTATCTGGAATCCAACTTTGCCAAACAATATGAACTTGAGATGTCCATTAGTATTACTTCCCAAAAAGACAAGTCTATCTAGGACTTCTATAATGAAATGAATACCTACTAGTATCCACTTGCTTTTATGGAACCCACATACTTACAACTCATGAAGTGTCATATTCAATATAGGGAGCGATAGAGACTTGTTTAGTTTTTTATGGCTATTTGGGATCAATCTAAGCCACTTCAGGTTGCTATTATTCATCGTGTTCATTTGCCCCATGTTGATGCCGTTGTCAGAAAACTTATTGCCGAAGAAACATGTTTTAAGATATGTCACCCAGGCTTTTCCACTGAGGCTGTCTTTATTGAATATCCTATTCAAGCATTTTTGGTCCCCACTCCTTCTGGATTTGTTATCCAGGTTTCTAGAAAGCCTAAACCTCAGGTTGTATAAGACATGTAGATTCTCCTACCACCAGAGAGGTTATTAGAAGCATGCGTGCCCAGCGCCCATTTACTTAGCATCCTCCTCGCTCTATTGGACCATCTTCTCGCCCACAAACAGCTCTTGCAGCCCTTGTTGCTAGCACAGTTTCCACTCCCACAATGCCCTCTCTGTTTAAATAGTTTCAATCATGACTAGCATTATCTTCGATGTCTCAATCACACACTTCAGCTTTAACCTCTGTACACTCAGATTTGCATGGCTCTTACTCTTCAAGTATATCCTCCACTACTTGGATCTTTTATTCTAGCGCCTCTAACCATATAATTTTACAACTATCGCATCTCAGTAATTGTGCACCACCATCTTTACCTATCATTATTGCCACTGCCAATGGTTCTTCTATGCATGTTCATTCAGTGGGTTTGTTCTTCCTTCCTCTAGTTTTTCTTTATCCATTCTAGATGTGTTTTATTTCCCTTAATTGTTGGTTAGTTATTTTCTATTAGTCAACAATCTAATTCTGGTTTTGATGTCGTGGTTTCTTTTTCGCATTGTGTTGTTCAAGACTGGCTGTCCAAAAAGCAGATTGGGACCGGGTGTAGAGTTGGTGACCTTTATGTCGTTGAGAGCTTGAAGATTCCTATGGTCAGTCATTCTTATGCTTTGTCCTCCTTTTGTTTGAATGATTATTCCTCTTTATTTTATCTTTGGCACTCTAGATTAGGTCATGTGTCTGGTAACAAATTAAAAGGTCTTGTTTTGTTCAGTAAATCAGGTAAAGTGTCAGTTGATGAGCCATACTCCACCTTCTGGAGCAAGGTTCCAACGAAGAGCCTTCATTCATCGGGAAACCCCCAAATCTCCGACCCATTATCTAATTCTTCCTTATCCAAAGAAATTCCTCCTCATCCAAACAAACTCAAAGAGATAGAAACCTCAAAACTCTTTAACCCATTATCAGATTTCTTCCTTATCCAAACAATTCCTCCTCTTAACAAAACCTGAAGAGAAAAAAAAATAGGTGGCCACAGGCCAGATGGTGATGGTTTTGATGGCAGTGGTGGTCGAAGAATGATGATTAAGGACAAAGGAGGGTGGGAGGAGGCTGCAAGTGAGACAGAATGAGAAAGGACGAGAGATTTCGAAAAACGAAGAGAGATGAGACATTTAAGGGTTTTTTAAACCTTTCTTATATTATGTTTATATATATTATAATAATCAGTCAGTACAGTTCACTTGCGGGTAACCATTCTCATCTCTGAAGACCAAACCAGAAACTCGGTTTATTAATATCTCATAGCCGATTAAATCAACCACTGTACTTAAACTGGCCAAACCAATCAGAACAGTCCAGTCCAGTCCAGTCCAGTTTGGTTTTTTTATCCAATTTGGTTTTTGTTCACCCCTAGTAAGGAACTATTCAGCTTCCTTTTGTTTCTTCTTCTCTACAGCTCACTGATTTCTTCACTAAGACTTAACACGTTCATGCACTTTCATTTTCTTCTTGACAAACTCTCAATGCTCTCCGGGCTCGCATCATGAGTTTGAGGGGAGTGTGAGTTATATCTATATAGTATATATGTATTTTATTTATTTTCATTAAAGGTAGTTTAGTATTTTTCCATTTAGTAGGGTTTCTTATTTATACTCTCTTGATTGTATATTTTATTTTAAAAATAAATAAGAGAATTATAACTGCCAAGGCTTTCTTGCACACAAAACTTTCACTGAGAAGCAATGACATGAACATGCAACACAATTATGATATGACACGAACACACCACCACAATAAATCCTCAAAAATATAGGATATATCACGGTGGGGACACTATATTAATAAAATATAGATTTTATGCGAACAATTACATTATATCATGCAACATCATATACATCATTTAAAATGGATCCCTTTGTATCATTTTTTTAGAATCCTTGTTAAATTGCTCATATTCATATACATCACTTTTTGTATTTTTGTTTATGTAGGACATCTTGTCCTCTCCTTTTCTTAATAAAATTTTGTTGCTTATCAACCAAAAAAAAAAAAAAAAGCTCATAGAGAAGATAGGATTTAAAAAAAAAAAAAAAAAATTGAGGCGAAGAGAGAGGTGCCGTGATCGTCGTGTCTTATGTGTCCAACACCACCATGGCACCTCCATAAAATTGTGCGCGCTTCTTGGATATTGTTGTCTATATCTATATAGATGTAGATGAAGCAGCAACATTTTTATGCTTCCAGATCACCACCTCTATTGCATGCACTACTCAACTCCTTGTTCTCCTTGCCCCCTCCTCCTCCTCCTCCTCCTCTCTCGCTCTATCTCTCAACTTTCTCTCTAAAACCATCAAATGGCAGGCAAATACCACAGAAGCAACAGCTTCCATGGGTTTTCAACGCTTTTGTGTTAATGAGTTTCATTAATTCCATCTCTCTCTCTCTCTCTATCTCTCTCTCTCTCTCTCTCTCTCTCTCTCTCTCTCTCTCTCTCTACACACACACAAATACACTATTATGTAAGGGAATTTATTGGGATTGTATGCCCTCAAAACAATTAATGTTTATTTCAAGTTTAAAATAAATGTTTTATTTCCTTTTATGCAATTCATACTGTGAACATTGTTTTTATTCATGAGTTGAATATGAGTCTTTAATTACATTGAATATGATTTATTCATACAAACGAAGATTTGTATGTGAGAGATATAAATCATAAATCTTGTGATTTAAATAATAATCACAACCAGTAATGAGACTAGGTATCTCATTTGTTAAGGTTGTAGTATATCAATCTCTATTTGAGAGAATATGAAATCTCTAATATCAAAGTATAAGACTTTGAATTGATATACTAGTGTACTTGGAGCACTGAGGACAATTAGAATCACATTACATTAAATTTACTGTCCTTAGTAATGTGAATCTCATAAATGCTAATTTACAATTGCTCTTAATCCTGAGAGAAAAACGAACTCTAATTCTTTACTTCAGTTACTTTGATTTACCAATGAGTGAGGTCTCTAAAATCAACACCTTGGTATCTTGGGTAGCTAAGGTTTGGGATTGAGAGAACATTATTAATCAAGATGGGATCTACCCTCTCTTACATGAAGAGAGTAAATGCTCCCTTGTGCTAATTGAATGTTTAATTACTGATACTGCGCAGTCATTTTAGTAAAATGTTTGCTAAAATGTAATTGGTAATTAAAGGATTATTAATTAGGTTACAAGGAATATAAGAAATAAGAATATATTTTTTGGACAGTAAAGGTTTATACTTTACAATATATTCTTATGAGCATTAGTTGGTAGAGGGGCATTATTGTAAGTATTTAGCATTATAGGGGTCTATTTATAAATTTCTAAATTGGAGTGCAATAATTATTATTTAGTGGAATTAATAATTATTTATTGGTCAATAATTAAAGTCAAGTGTTAATTGGTTGATTATTGACCAATAGGAGCCAAATTAGAAATTCCCCTTGAGTCCCACTTCTAGTCCTAAATGGAATAGGAAAGAGAGTATGAGGAAAGTATTATAAAAGGAGGGAACCCTACTAGGGCCGGCCACTCTATTGTTTTTATGCTCTTCTCTTGATTCCACACACACTCTCTCTCTCTCTCTCAAGCTTCCAAGGATCATAGAAGTGAAGGTTCAAGGAGTGCTCAGCCCCTTCTTCTCCATATAGTCTCTACAAAGACTCAAAGGTATGATCTTTTTGTTAAACTATAAAAGAAACATGAGTTTAAATTCTGGATTTTTTTAAAAAATTAGCTTCCTCAAGGTTTTGGAAACCTACAATTCACCCTTTTGGTGTGCTCAATATTTTCTTTCAACGAGCCTCTTAATTTTTATACTATCCCACCATTACAAAGATAAAATAATAAATTCAAATTTTGTCAACTTATTTCTCACTTTCCAGCATTAAAGCGACCATTCAATAGATTGTTTGTTTTAAACTACCTAATAGATAACTGAGGAGAAAAAAAAGGAGTAATGCACATGCTATATAATAAGCCCAACCCTCTCTAAGCATAGAGTTTGCTTTTACACCTGTGTAGTCTGCTAATAGTTCTTCCACTTTTGTTGTCATAATATTAGTCACTGCTTCCTATCAGGCTGTCATCTCGAAACTGTACATCTTCAATAGCCCAACATTAGACGCTCATATCATTTTCGATGAGACAAAGATTGAGGACTTGAGCTTGCAGCTGCAAATGCATGCTGCAGAGCAGTTTTTATCAAGTGATCTTCAAGCTTAAATCATCATCCATGGCTCGGGATGATGAATAGATGAATGAAACTGGGATGGAGCCCAAGGAGGGTTCAGTTGCTGATGAGACAGACCAGAGTCTCTAGGTCAAAGGCTGCAAAGGTGCTAAAGGCTATTAATGGTACATAGTTTCTGCCATCATGAAGCTAACCAATTAGGGCAGGCTATCTTAAATGTTTCCTTATGTGGAAAGTTGTTAAAAGCACGCCTTAGGCGCGCCTATGCTTAAGGCTCAGGCGGGCATAGGCCATAGGAAAAGGCGAGGCAAGGCGAGTTCCTTAAGGCGCAGGAAATATGCGCCTAGGGAGGCTTTCACGAGGCTCAAGATGCTATAAAGGCGTGCCTGAGAGATTAAAATGTTTTTAACCCCTTTTTTTTATTGAACTCTTAAGTTTCTTTTATTTCTAGCCACTAGATTATTAGATCACTCATCTAAATATCTTATCTACATCATCAACCTTTAAAAAAAAAATGAAAATAAAAAGAAAATAAATCAAAAGAGGCTCTAAGCTCTCGCTAGTCTCTGCCGTGTGTGTCCTCTCTCTAAACTCTCAGCCCTTTCTCTAGCTCCAACCTCCAATGCTTCTATTCAAACTCCCAAATCTGTTTTGTTTAATTCAATTCTATGCAAAAATAAAAATAAAAAAATAAATAGAACTCCTTTATTGGTTTATCAGTTTTGTGTTTAGTAACTTTAGTTACTTTAGTTTATAGGCCAAAAAATGTGAGTATTCAATTGTTTGTGTAAATTGATTTATTTTTGTTAGTTGCATTTTAAATATTAGTTTTATTAAAATGTGCACTTCACTTCCCCAAGCCCAAGCACTTTTTTTTTCTATTATTTGCACCTTGCACCTAGGCCCTTAGGAGTCCTTGGCATCTAGGTGTGCCTCATGCCTTAAATAACTATGCTTATGTGATGATTAAGCAGCTCTTTATTGATTTCTAAGAGATTGATTTCTAAGAGCAAAGCTAGTGTGAAGTTCACAATCATCTTTTACATCAGGTATTTTTACTATATCTTATTTTCTTTTGTTGTGGTAGTTAAAACTAAGAAATGTACCTACCTATGATAAACTGAGCTCCTATTTCCCAGTCTTCACTTCTAGTTGTTCCTTTTCCACTTTAAGGAGCAGTACATTTGCAGAAAATATATTTTCCTAATTCGACTCCAAGTCAAAGGCCCATTTATTTTGGGTAGGGAAAGTTCAATACCCTGTTCTTTGCATCTATGGGCTTGTATGACCTTGGATCTATCCACCCTATAGATTTTAATGAATAACACGTTGAACCTGCCCAATGATCCAACATTTGGATGTATTCCAAAGCGTCGGTTGAAATTGGAATATATTTA
Organism: Hamamelis virginiana; assembly: GCA_017140935.1. NCBI lineage: Eukaryota > Viridiplantae > Streptophyta > Magnoliopsida > Saxifragales > Hamamelidaceae > Hamamelis > Hamamelis virginiana. Next base: position 1,456,772 of record JAESVK010000606.1, on the reverse strand, counting down.
TGAATGGCTTGATACAAAGGTTGCACATATCGATTAAACCACAAAAATTAACACCCATTTTGTATCAAGTAAAAGAACATAGATACCCTAACAAAATTAAAAAACAATAGTTGTTATCATCTATAGTTTCCCACTAATCATGGCAATTCCATCAATTCAACACAAATTTGACAAAGTAACAACAATTGAGATCTAGAACTTCAAAAAAAAAAAAGAAGCAATTAATTCATTTGACATTTCCCACTTATCTTAGCACTCCCATCGATTCAATAATAACAACACCACATTATCAATGGACAAATTGTACAAAAACCGAAAACAAACCAGACCAAAAAATTACTTGGGGAAAAAAAACAATGATTCACCAAATAGAAATACAATTCTATTAACACACATCCATCCACACATAGTCGCATGTTGTCATTAAGATTTATGCTAAACAGCAAACAAGTGAAAACATACAAACTGTACATACCAACATCCCCCAAATTGTGTTCAACACCAAAACAAAGAAACTCTCAAGATTCAGAAACAACATCAACTGCATTGTCGAAATCTAATCAATTTAATCACAAAAATTTCACAAACTAACATACCGAAATTGTATATAATCTAACATCCTCCGCCCCACCCAAAAAAAACAAAAAAAAAAACAAAACAAAACCCAGAAAATTCGAAAACCGCTGTATATATGCTTGAAATATTCACTTATCTTAGTAACTACAACAACATTTCTTTTTCTTTCTTTTTTCCCAATAACTGCAACAGCAATTCAGCCACACAATTTGCACAAACTAAGCAATACCCAAATAGTACCAAATCCAAAGATGAACAAAATACTAAAAAATAACAGAAATATTAGTTCATCATATATCTACTAATCCCTCAAAGGAACGCGCTGGTTTACGCTAGATTGTTGCAATCGGGTCAAATAAACAGTACAAATTGCAACATGCTAGCAATATTCAAATTGTATAAAATGCCAGAACAAACCAACCAACCCCGAACAAAGATTCAAATACATCACAAGCTGAATTCCCAACAATTTTTCTACTTATCTTTGGTCGAAACCCCGTACTTCTCCTGCATCTTCGCAATCTCATCCTCCTTCTTCTTCTGATCGAACTTCTTGCTCATCTTCGCCTGCTGGTAATACAACACAATCAAGTACCTATTGGCGACATTAAAGCCGGACAAGTGGTCGACGGCAGTTTTGGCGTCGTAGATATCCTCGTAGACGACGAAGGCCGTGCCGCGCGTGTCCTTGTTCGTGCCGATACGAATCTGGCGTATCGCGCCGTATTTCCCGAAGATATCGTACATTTCCTCACTCGAGATGTTGAAGGGGAGGTTTCGGACATAAAGGACTCGGTTCACTTCCGGTGGTAGACGAGTGTTACCCTTACGGAGACTGATTGTGGCCATCTCTGGAAGGGTTCGCTTGGAGGAAAAGAATGTGAAGGAAAGTTTTGCTGTGTTTGGTTTGAAGGAAAAGAAACTGAGAAAATTTTGGGTACCGGATGCGAACTAGGGTTTAGACTTTGGTTTCGCTGGGGGACTCGGGAGTAAGGAAATTAACAGCTTGATTGGATTGTGAGAGTTGGAGAGAAGAGGAGAGAAACTTATCAAGTTTCTCCAAACGGATAAGTTTCTCTCCGTTTGGATTGAGAGAGTTGGAGAGAAAGGGGAGGAGGGGAAGACAAAGAGGAGAGAAAGGTTGGGGTCAGATTCTCTCTCCAAATCGGAGAGAAATGGATCGAATAGAAGAGAATGGGTTTTAGTGAGGGATAATTTTACTATTTTGTCATTTCTTTTTCTTCTTTAGTTTTTATTTTCTTTTTATGTAAGTAAGGGTAATATTGAAATTTACACCTTAAAATCTTCTCTTCTCTTCTTTTATGAAGGCTATCCAAACAGGGTGCAAAAAAAGTCATTTAACTTTCTTCCCTCTCTATCCAAATAAGGTGAAGAGAAAGTCATTTAATTTTCTCTTATCTTATCTTATCTTCTCTTCTCTTCTCTTAATGAGTTTCTCTTCTCTTCTCTCCAACTCTCTCAATCCAAACATAGTGTAAAAGGAAAATGCTCTTTATGTCCAAAAAAACTTTGTGACAAAAGTGAATCCCAAGTGATGTGCCTGAAGTTTTTATAGCAAATTCTTTATTGATATATTATAAATGAAGGTTCGGAATTTATTTGGAATATTTTTTGGGGATAAATAATACTAGCTTCCGCACACACGCGATACATGTGCAACTTCCATATGTCTGTAACTCAATATTTGGCAGTAAGAGATTTTGAGGAAATTCTTTTTTTCTCCTATTTAAAATTTGTGATTAATAATATTTGTGTTTTGAATATTACAAAGTCAAAATTTGTTTGCAAATTTAATAACATAATAAATGAAACACATGGATTTTCATGGCTTATTATTATTGTTGACGACCGCCTCCGATTGTTTTTCAGCAATGCTTGCCATGAATTTGTAAAATTAAAAATTATACAATTTTAGATAATATATACAAAATAATGAGATAGATTATAAATTATTTCATTGTATTGTACATTTTAGATAATTATATGCTAGAGACCGTCGCGATGCATGTGAGCACAACTTCCATATGTGTGTAACACAATACATTTTATAAAGAGACTTACATGTAATAGAAGGTTTGTGATTGGTGCTACTAACATATATGTTCGAAATATTACAAATTCAAAAGTTATTTAAAAATTTATTAACAAATGAAATGAAAGATTAATTGACATACATGCATTGTCATTGGTAGCAAGTGATTTTAGTTAAGGTTTCCTTGCAAATTTTTTTTTTTTTAATGAAAAAAAAAAGTAGAAAAAAACTGAGAGATATTACATGCTGAACGGATGGTTGTGTTGGATTTATTGACCCTTTGTAAAGTTTTAGGTAATCCTTAAAGTTGTTCTCTTCTTTTTTTTTTTTTTTTGTTCCATGGAAAAATGTGTTTTTCATTGATATATAATAAAAAATTTAAATGATTTAGATTTTTGCTACATCTTATTTCAATTTTTTTATATATCTATATATTTTAAAGTAGTGGGGTATATGTGGATTCATGTTGGTATATAGCCAATTTAATTTATTGCGTTAGAAAATATTTTAGTAATGAGTAATTGCAATAAAGAAGTAATGTTTAAACCTTTCCACTTTGGAAATGTAATAATCCTTATCAGAATTTAATAACTTAGAAAGAGTAAAGACTCATTTCTAACTCAAAAATTGCAAGATAATAGTTAGCATGCTCTTTACATACGTGAAATGGAAGAGGATAATAGGGGTATTTATATATATAGTAAATATAGTTGGGGTTTTTCTTGTGTGTGTTTGCTCTTACGTTTGCATGCATATGAGTTCATTCGGCAAAGCAGTGATGCAAATTTATCACCAGGCTCACAATTTAATTAGATGGTTAGCATCTCCTTGGTCCATCGATGATCTTGTAATCTAATGGCAAGTATTCTCATTTTTAAAAAGAAAATTTCATGTTCGGTGCAATCTACCCATTTATTAAAAATTTGGGACATAGATAATTTCTATTATTTGACAACAAAAAAAAAAAAAAATTCCCCTCCATATCCACCAGTTTTATGTTTACATTAATATCGCTTGGACAAATTTTATTTCCTAAATTGAGTTTAGAAGTGTGTTATTTAGCACCCTAATCATTAACCATATATCTTCATTGATGTGTTTTATTAATACAAATAGATATAATAAATAATACGTTACATAGACATGGCACGACAAAAGTTGTATTCCTCATCCCTATGAATTTATGCAATACATTATTAGGATAAAAAAAAAAATCAAAACCAATCATTGTAGCCTACAATTTCAATTTGTAGTTATCTCACTTGTAACATATATATATGTCAAAACACTACAAGAAAAAGAGGCTATTGCAACCAAATTTTGCAACAGAATTGAGGGCCGTTGCAATAATTCTATTTTTGCAATGGAAAGAGCCGTTGCAATGAAGTGAACTGGAGTCGCAAATTTGCATAAATTTGTGAAAATTGTATTTTTTTTTTTAGTTTATATTATCATTGCGACTGAATGAAACCTCACAAAAATAAATATGAATATATTTATTAATTTATATGGTATATCGGAATTAAATATAATTTTTTAACAAAATATATACGGGTCTTGCAACCAAACACGCCCTCTCAATGTTTCCCCCCAAAACCCACCTCGCGCATATGTTTTCCCTCTTCCCTCTTCCCTTTTCCCTGTTCCCTATCTCTCTCTCTCTCTCTCTCACTTTCTCTCTATCTCTCTGTGTACTAGCTGAACAGGGTATCGAAGGAACCCTCCCACCACCGATATCCCATAACGGTGTGTTGACCCAATTCCGGCCATCGTTGCATTGCATCTCCACCGCCATCTTCCCTCCCCAATCTCTCGCTCTCCTGTCACTCCCTCTGCAACGAACCTCACTCCAACAACGAAAGTAAGTCACTCCAGCCACGAACCTCCTCTTCCCCTCTCTTTCTCTCTCTATCCGACATTGAATCATTCTAAAAAACCTAGGGTTTTCTAATCTCTGTCAGCCTGCACCAAGACGTAGTTGGGTTGAAGCTCTTTCACACTCCCCCTCCTCATCCACTATGATTTGCAGCCATTCAAGCCCTTATAGAAGCATCAACATCGATAAACTAATCTAAGGTAAGATATTGCATATTTATATATTGAAATTTTGTTTATGATTTTGATTATCAATGTCGATGCCTGTATTGGTTGCATTTGATGTGTATTTTTTTGTGATTGAGGTGTTGAGGGGTTGGCTATGGGTTTTTTTCTTTCTTTTTTTTTTTCTAGAAAAATCAACCAAAACCTAGGGTTCTTGACCCTAGTTTGGGAACTGCACACCGGTGTGCAGTATATACATGTTTAGGAGTAAACATGCATATAGGAACTGAGTTTTTGGGATTGGTATTTGATTCTGAAGTGGCTTTTAGTATGTTTTCCACTGGTAGGAATGTATTGGGTCGTGTAGAACAACCCAAGTCTGCTATTTTGATTGTGGTATAGATTATGGTGTTTTCAGATGTTAATTTGTGGCAAATATTCGATGCATTTGTGTTTTGTCCCCTCTACAAAACACAAATGTTTCACGTAGGCTGTTTGTCCTATTCAGTCAAAGTGGTTCACATTCTTTGATGTTAAAGTTTTCAGCTGATTTGAAGAAAGAATGGGATTACTCATGATATTGTGACTTTATTTTCGGATATAAAATGCAACACTGATTGCACGATACCAAATATTATATACCTACTCTATTTGAGATTGCATTGCTTGTTCGCGGCAGAGCCGAGTGTTTTGTGTGCTGCAATTTTCAATAATAATGAATGTTGAGAGGAGCTTTAGTTTTGATAGGATAGTAAAGACACCATTGCTTAGTCTCGTTTTTTTTCTTTTTTTATGTTTTTTTATTTTTTTTTTACATTGGAGGGACCTAACATAATCGTAAATATTTGAAGGCCGAACTCTCACTAACTGGCTAACTCTTGTTGTTTGAATCTAGACCTTTTAGTGGTAATTTTCGGACATTTTAGCGGGTGTATCACATCATCTTCACCCATATTTTAATTTCATGTGTTAGATTTAAATACTTATCAAATTAAAGGAAAATTTCTAAGAAATGGCTTTAACAAATAATTTTAATAAAAAATGAGTGGTCGAAAGGATCTTAATATATGGATGAGTGGCAATATATATAAAATAAACAAAAGAAAACTTAAAGAAAAAAAAAAGAATAAGAAGATGACATAGGACATGAATGTGTTTTTGAGAAGTCAGAGAGAGCTCTAATTGAGGACAAGCTGAGGTAAAATGTAGTTAACTACAATATAGGATTGTTTGTAGTTAAATTGTCTTTGTCTGCTACAAAACTGTGTAGATCAAATGCGTGCAACTGGTGTACACAGATGTTAGAGGTGTTACCCATCTATATTTGTCTTTCTCGGATTCTTTTTTGTGCTTCTTTTCTGCGTTTCTTTCTTCTATTATCGATCAAGCTGGTGATCAATGAAGCTCGTTCGCTCCATTTATAGAGTTTTGAGATTTAGGAGGTCACTATCTAGGCTAAAATGATGCAAAGAGAAAATCTTTTTTAATTTATTGCTTTTTTCTGCAACGTCGGGCAACTAGAACACCAGTTGGTGGCCCAGTCATTTCTAACTTGCATCTGCTATGCAACCAGTAAGAAAAATGAATTAGATAAAAATTTATGTCATATCGTTGGCATTCTTCATAATTATTCAGTGACAGCGTTGGCATTATTCATAAATCATAATTTTTAATTTAATCCCATATAATCCTACTAACTTCTCAACAAATTTTTACTTACGAAATATATGTGATATAGTTGGCATTCTTCTAGCGCGTTTAACATGGATAAGAGTTAGATCCAGCGCCACCGATACTCTCTCGAATATCAGACTGGACTGCAAAGTTTCCTCAAATATGCATTCGCACATGCATAAACTAATGGGAAGATTTTATATCCATGTATGAATTGTTGTAATAATAAGTGGCATGGTTCGAGCATAGTAAAAGAACACTTAACTATTAAGGGATGGGCAAAAGGTTACTCTGTTAATAAATGATTATTTCATGGGGAATTAGATAATAGTAATGACCCCGCAGATGCATCCCTTTTTTATGTAGATGAAAATCGGGGAGTCGATGACATGCAAGGAATGTTACATGGGGCATTTGGCATCCCAACTTCTGAAGAAGTTCCCGAACAGTATTCTAGTGAGCCAAATCCTAATACGACAAAATTTTACAGGTTGGTAAAAGAGGCCGATCAAGACCTGTACCCAGGATGCAAGAAGTACAACGTACTTTCCTTCTTGGTTCACTTGTATCACATTAAATGCCGTCATCGAATAAGTGACAAGGCATTTACTGAAGTGCTTGAGTTCTTAAAGGATGTCTTCCCAGATGTTAATGATACCCTGCCAAAATCATTCTATTATACAAAGAAGATGATAGAGGAGCTAGGCCTAGGGTACACCAAGATTGACGCATGTCCTAATGATTGCATGTTGTATAGGAAAGAGACAATAAATGACTCTGAATGCTCTATATGTCAAACTTCAAGGTGGAAAACCACTAAAGATTGTGCGAACTCCGCACTTATAAAGCACAAGCAAACACTTGCAAAGGTTTTGCATTACTTCCCTTTGAAGCCAAGGTTGCAAAGATTGTTTATGTCTGATAAAACTGCTAGTTTGATGAGATGGCATTCAGATGGGTGCACAAAGGATGGGGTGTTGAGGCATCATGCTGATCCAGAAGCTTAGGAAACATTAGATAACCAATTTCCTAACTTTGACGTTGAGCCCCGCAATGTCAGACTGGGGTTAGCAAGTGATGGTTTCAATCCATTTGGTTCAATGACCATCCCCACATCACATGGCCCGTGGTATTGATGCCATACAATTTGCCACCTTGCTTGTGCATAAAACAACCTTACTTCATTATGTCTTTGCTCATTCTTGGACCTACAGCACCTGGGAATAACATTGATGTGTATTTGCAACTGTTGATTGAAGAGTTGTATGAGTTGTGGGTAGATGGCCTATGCACTTTTGATGCATCATCGAAACATAATTTTATCATGCGGGCTGCATTATTGTGAAATGCAAAAATGGTTGTTATTTATCAGGTACCATATCCCAAGATCCTTCATCAAGCCATCTGATAATCTCTTAGTTGTATTAAAGATGTTTAGTTTTAAACTTGAGATCTATATATTCTTGAATTTGCTCCAAAAGTGAGTTGCAAATAAATGAAATTACCTTGTTGCTTCTTTCAATTGCAGGCTCATCCATGGTTTGAAGGGGTTGAATGGAATAAACTTTATCAAATGGATGCTGCAATTATTCCCGAGGTCAATGATGAGTTGGATACTCAAAACTTTGAAAAGTTTGAAGAAGTATTGTTGTCCCTCAATTCTTGTTGGTATTGTGGAGCCTCTTGGGTATAGGCATTTTAGGTTGCTAACTATACTGCAATTATAACAACTAAAATTCTGTTGCAATTGATCATTTTTTTTTTTGTAGTGAATGGTACCTGACTTCCTACTTTTCCGAAGGTTCCAAACTTCCCAATGCTTCATTTTTGTTTTATAGTACATATTATGGTGCCTCCACTTCATTAGTATCTGTTGGCCCAAAATATACTCTAGAGGGGGGTGAATAGAGTATAGGCAAAAATTTTTTTCTAAAATGGGATACAAGATTTTTGCAAACTTGAAAATGGATAGATAGAATGCAAGATTAAATAACAACTCAAAACAACAAATATCAAATAGATAAATTGAAATAAAGAGATTTAGTTAGTAGATCAAACACAATGATTTAACGTGGTTCGGTCTCCGCCTACATCCACGCCTCAAGAACTCCGTCAAGAGGTTTAATCCACTAAACAACTCCTTCAAGGTGGAGAAACCTTTACAACTTGCCTTCTTTCAAGGTGGAAGACAACTCAACCACAAGAGTTCTCACAAAACTCTTAATATCTCACAATACAAGATAATTGAAAATGGAGTAATACAATAAATGCTTCTCAAAGCTGATTTGTAATGAATACAATAGCATAATAACTTCTCAAGAGATCAAATAGATATAGCACAAGAGATTTTTGTCAATGAGAAGAATGGATATTGAATGCTTGAGAGTAATGGATGTTTAGACAAAAGATTGATCAACTAAATGTTTAATAAATGAGAGCCAACCTTCAATATATAGTGAACAAGCCTCCAAATGACTGTTTGAAACCCTTAGAATCAGATTAGAGAGGTTTAGGGTGGTTGGGGATCATTTAATGCTCGAATGACCATAAGAAGAAAGAGCCGTTTTGAAGTTGCAGAACCATTAGTCGACTAACAAGGCTTTTTCAAAAGTATTTTTCATTCTCGGGCTTAGTTAGTCGACTAGCACGAGGTGATTAGTCGACTAGCTAATTAAAAAGATGTTCGATCAAAATATGGGTTTGTTAGTCGACAAGGACAAGGGGTGTTAGTCGACTACTAACTTAAAAACTCATTTGGAAAATTTTTCCGGGATCGATTAGTCAACTAGTAAGCCATCATTAGTCGACTAGAAACTTTGCAACAAAAACAGGGCTTTTGACATTTCATTAGTCGACTAGCAAAGGATGATTAGTCGACTAAGAAACCATTAGTCGACTAGTCAAGGGTTAGTTGACTAACTTAGAATTTCACAAAACATTGCTTCTGGACTTCGATTAGTCGACTAGGACTAAATGGTTAGTCGACTAAGGAAGTTGCAAAGTCAATAAATCGAAATTTCTAAGTCAAAATCAACACCAAACACTTTGACAAGTTAACTAAGTGTTCCAAAACATTTTTTGTCAATTTTGAAAGCAATTTCAAGCATGAATGCTAATGCACAATGAGATGTAAAAGATTTTCTCTTGAGCTTTTCATAATTGATCATGAGAGAAGTCTTACAAAGAGTTCCTAAATACTTGTCGATCAACTTGACTTCAATTGGCCTTCATAAGCTTGAGCAAGTCTTTAAGTTGGTCTTCAAAGGTTTGAACTTCTTTGAATTGCTTTGACACTTGAAGTTTAGATCACCATGAGAGCTTTGATTTGAACAAAGTGCACTTAAAATGCTTGATGAATGTTGATGAGAGCTTCAATAAGAATTTATAGAGACACAACACTTAACCACTTGTTAGAAGAAGTGTGTGGTTTAATTATCATCAAAATAAGGTCAAGGACCTTAGGGCTAACATTCTCCCCCTTTTTGATGATGACAAACCATAACTTTGAATAATAAATAGAGAGCAAAGCTCTCCGTCAATTTAGCACAACAAGCATGGTTGAATCAACATTCTCAATAAATAATAACAAGTATGGAAGCAATAAACAAGCTCAAACATCATTACATCATTGATTCAAAGTATTCAAATATTTCTCCTCTTTTGTCATCTCAAAAAGGCAAAAAAAATAGAAGAATACAAGAGTATGCACAATTACAATTCCATTGGTCTAACCATACCAAGTTTACTCCGAATTATGCAAAAACGATCCTTTTGGGGAGGTTTCGTGAAGATGTCCGCCAATTGGTTGTCCGTACAAACAAATTTTAGTTCAACATCTCCCCTTTGCACATGATCACGAATAAAATGGTGCCTAATTTCAATGTGTTTTGTGCGTGAGTGCAAACATGGATTCTTAGAAATATTAATAGCACTAGTGTTATCACAACGAATAGGAATGTGAGTGAAATGAATCCTATAGTCTTCACGTTGTTGTTTCATGTACAAGACTTGAGCACAACAACTTCCGGCAGCAATGTATTCCGCTTCGGTTATGGAAAGAGCTACCGAGGTTTGTTTCTTGCTAAACCAAGAGACAAACGAGTTGCCAATAAAATGACAAGTGCCACTAGTGCTCTTTCGGTCGGTATTACAACCGGCAAAATCCGCATCCGAAAAACTAGCAAGTTGACAATAAGTATGTGTAGGATATAACAAGCCTAAATCATGAGTCCCAACAAGATATTTAAATATGCGTTTTACGGTAAGTAAGTGGGATTCCATGGGATTAGCTTGAAATCTAGCACACAAACAAACACTAAACATAATATCGGGTTTAATTGCGGTTAAATAGAGAAGACTACCAATCATACCTCGATATAGTTTTTGGTCTACCTTCTTACCATTTTCATCAAGGTCAAGCTTAGTTGAGGGGCTCATTGGTGTAGGACTTGACTTTACACCTTCCATGCCAAACTTTTTCAACATGTCCTTCACATATTTAGCTAGATTGATCAAAATGTCTTCTTTGGTTTGCTTGATTTGAAGTCCAAGGAAGAATGTCAATTCTCCCATCATACTCATTTCAAATTCATCTTGCATAAACTTAGCAAACTCCTCACAAAGAAGATCATTAGTAGCACCAAAAATAATATCAACAACATAAATTTGAATAATCAACATGTCACTATTTTTAAGTTTTATGAAAAGAGTAGTATCTATTTTGCCTCTTATAAAACTATTTGAGAGCAAAAAGTTACTTACCTTTCATACCATGCTCTTGATGCTTGTTTTAAGCTATAAAGTGCTTTAGAAAGTTTATATACATGGTTTGGAAAAGTGTTGTCTTCAAAACTGGGAGGTTGTTTAACATAAAGTTCCTCCGTAATGTAACAATTTAAAAATGCACTTTTCACATCCATTTGATACAATTTAAAGTCCTTAAAACTAGCAAATGCAAGAAGCATGCGAATAGCTTCAAGTCTACCAACAGGTGCATATGTTTTATCATAATCTATGCCTTCTTGTTAGTTATAGCCTTGTGCAACAAGTCTTGCCTTATTCCTAATAACATTACCATCTTCATCCTTTTTATTTTGAAAAATCAATTTTGTGTCTATGATGGTATGGTCATTAGGTTTAGGTACAAGTTCTCAAACTTTGTTTCTTTTAAATTGATTAAGTTCTTCTTGCATGGCCATAATCCAACTATTATCATTTTCGGCTTCAATAAAATTTTTAGGCTCAATTTGTGAAACAAATGCAATATGATTACAAGCATCTCTAAGAGAGGAGCGAGTACTTACCTTGTATGAAGGATCACCAATTACTTGATCAATTGGATGATTCTTCACAAATTTCCAAGCTTTTGGCAACTCTTGCAACTCTTGAGATTCATTTGAGGGTCCATCTTCTACAATTGAAGTGTCCTCCTTTGGTTCATCTTGAGGTGCATAATTTGAAGAATAGTCACTAATGTTAAGCTTGCCAAGCTCTTCATTAGCATTAGATAACAATTTACTATTTTCATCATCTTCAACAACATTCTTGGAAACAAATAGATTAGATTCATCAAATACAACATGAATAGATTCTTGTACGGTTAGAATACGTCTATTGTAAACACGATAGGCTTTACTATTAGAAGAGTAACCAATAAAAATACCCATATTGGATTTAGACTCAAACTTAGCAAGATAATCTTTATCATTCAAAATAAAACATTTGGATCCAAAAACTTTGAAGTAACCAATATTTTGTTTTCGACCTTTCCATAGCTCATATGGGGTTTTGGCTAGGATTGATCTAATAACCACTCTATTTTCCACATAACAAGCGGTATTAACCGCTTCCGCCCAAAAGGTTCTAAGAAGTTTATTTTCATTTAGTGTGGTTCTACGTATCTCTTGTAATGAACGATTCTTCCTTTCAACCACTACATTTTGTTGTGGAGTTCTTGGGGTCGAAAAATTATGTAAGTATCCTTGTGCATCACAAAAATTTTCGATGTCTTGGTCCTTAAACTCTCTACCTCTATCACTTCTCACACTAATGATAGAGTGGCCTTGTTCTTTTTCAAGTCTTTTGCAAAGTTTTATAAATTCGTCACATGTATCACTCTTGTGAGATAGAAATAGAACTCAAGTATATCTTGAGTAATCATCAACTAAGACAAAGGCATAAAGTTTACCACCAAGACTAGCTACATCATTTGGTCCAAACAAATCTAGATGTAACAATTCCAAAGGCCTAGATGTAGAGATATGTGCTTTGGTTTTAAAACTAGTTTTGATTTGTTTTCCAAATTGGCATGCATCACAAATTTTGTCTTTTGAAAAATTAGCTTTGGGCAAGCCTACAACAAGTTCATTTTTAGAAAGCTTTTGAAGTAAATCCATGTTAGCATGCCCAAGTCTCCTATGCCATAACCAATTTGAATCTTGCGAAGCGGAAAGACATGTTACATCTTGAGATGTTAAATCATCAAAACAAGTGATATACACATTTCCAAAACGTTTAGCAACAAGGATATTGGTTTTTTTTTTTATCCAAAACATTGCAAGAATTAGAAGTAAAGTTCACAAAATAGCCACTATCACATAATTGACTAATGCTAAGCAAGTTATGCTTTAAATCTCTAACAAGCAAAACATTATCAATATTAATAGAACCATTACCAATTTTACCTTTACCAATGATCTTGCCTTTGCTATCATCACCAAAGGTTACAAATCCACCATCTTTAAGAGTAAGAGAAATAAATTTGTCTTTGTCACCGGTCATATGCCTTGAGCATCCACTATCCAAATACCATTGATCTTTCTTGTTAATGGATTTCAAGCATACCTACATAAGCAAAGCAATTGAACTATTGGTACCCAAAACTTTTGGGTCCTATAAGGTTATGATTCTCAATCGTTCAAGTTCACTCATAGTAATTGTCTTAGGTTCAAATGATTTCTTGGATGAAGGTTCCCTTTTAATCCAAGCTACCATTTTCCCAAGTCCTCTTTTTCCTCTAAAAGGACATTTGAACGTGACATGCCATTTCCTTTCACAAAAATGACAAATGGCATTAGGATTTTGTTTTGTAACATGTGAATGAGAATGAGGTTCTGGTTTAGGTTTCTTGGTGTCCACTTTCATTGAGGCTTTAACAAAGAAGTCTAAATAAAGTGAAGACTTTTTGGAGTTAGTATTAGACATATAGCCCAATCCTTCTTTGTTTAGCCCAACTCTTTGAGCTTTAAGTAACCTATCAAAATTTTTTTTTCCACTTGTAAATTTGTAAACAATTTTGTTTAAGTCTTCAACTTTGGATTTCAAAATTTTGTTTTCATTTTCAAAAGTTGAAGAGTCAATTGAAGATTTGGAAGTGGAAGGTATGTTTCTCAAGGTCTCAATCTCATTTATTTGCTTTTCATTTAGCAAAGTAATTTAGAATTTTCATTCACTAATGCTAGTTTCTCATTCTTGAGAGTTGAGAGACTTTTCTTCAAAGATTCAAGTTCTCTTTTTAAAACACAATTTTTATCATAAAATAGTTTACTTAAATTTTGAAAGTCCTCTAAAGATAAATCACATTCATCATAATCACAATTTGAATTAGAATTTACCTCATTTTCTTCATTATCATTTGCCATGAAGCAAGATTCCCCAATGTTGGCAAACAAGCAAAAATTAGTCATCTCCTTTTGGGTAGTCTCTTTGTCACTCTTTGCATCCTCAAGAATGTCATCTCAAGTGGTGGTGGTAGCGGCCATAGCTTTCCCTTTGCCTCTTTGATCATTTCTTGAAGAATTGAAGTTATTGTTGTTGTTGGAAGAGTTCTTGCTAGAACAATGTGCAATGGTGTGCCCAAACTTCTTGCAATTGAAGCATCTACCATCATTGGCTTTGAAAAATCTTCCATTGCCTTGTCTTGATTGGTTCTTCTTCATTCTTAGGAAGGAATGAAATTGCCTAGTGATGAGAGCCATATCATCATCATCATCATCGTTGGCGAAGTCATCACCATTACTCCCTTCAAGGATAGAGGATTGAAGGGCTAGAGTTCTCTTTGCTTGAGCATTGTCCTTCTCACTTTGAATTGCCTCCTTCTCCTTCTTCATAGCTGTTTCATGGGTAATGAGTGAACCTAGAAGCTCATCAATGTCAATCTCCTCAATATCCTTGGCTTCTTGAATGGCGGTGATTTTAGGACTCCATGAAGGTGGAAGAGATAAAAGAATCTTAGATACAATGTCATCATTAGGAATAATTTTTCCTAAAGCTTGCAATTCATTCAAAAGATTAGTAAAACGAGTAAACATATCTCTAATATTTTCACCTTCAATCATCTTAAACATTTCATAGTCTTGTCTAAGCATGAGAGCTCTGGAACGTTTAACTTGTTTGGTACCTTCATAAGTGACCTCAAGTTTTCTCCAAATTTCTTGTGCCGTAGCACATGATGAAACTCGATTGTATTCACTAACATTAATAGCACAATACAATACGATTTTTACTTTAGAATTAATTTGGATAACTTTCATGTCATCTTCGATCCAATCATCCAAGGTTTTGGGAACAAGTTGCCCTTCGGCATCCTTTTTGAAAACATTTTGATTCCCTTTCATTATAACTTTCCAAATTCTCATATCATAAGATTTAATCCAATTTTGCATTTTATTTTTCCAAAAACCATAGTTTTCACCATAAAAAAACGGAGGTCTATCGGGGTTAGTTCTCATTTGATTTGCCATGATCTTTAGCCCAACAAATTTTTTGAAAAACAATGAGCACTTGCTCTGAAACCAATTGTTGGCCCAAAATATACTCTAGGGGGGGGTGAATAGAGTATAGGCAAAAAAAAAAATTCTAAAATGAGATACAAGATTTTTGCAAACTTGAAAATTGATAGATAAAATGCAAGATTAAATAACAACTCAAAACAACAAATATCAAATAGATAACTTGAAATAAAGAGATTGAGTTAGAAGATCAAACATAATGATTTAACGTGGTTCAGTCTCCGCCTATATCCACGCCTCAAGAACTCCGTCAAGAGGTTGAATCCACTAAGCAACTCCTTCAAGGTGAAGAAACCTTTACAACTTGCTTTATTTCAAGATGGAAGACAACTCAACCACAAGAGTTCTCACAAAACCCTTAATATCTCACAATACAAGATGATTGAAAATGGAGTAATACAATAAATGCTTCTCAAAGCTGATTTGTAATGAATACAATAGCACAATAACTTCTCAAGAGATCAAATAGATATAGCACAA
This sequence comes from Hamamelis virginiana, assembly GCA_017140935.1. Taxonomy (NCBI): domain Eukaryota; kingdom Viridiplantae; phylum Streptophyta; class Magnoliopsida; order Saxifragales; family Hamamelidaceae; genus Hamamelis; species Hamamelis virginiana. The sequence goes on along the minus strand of JAESVK010000606.1, from coordinate 1,441,160 downwards.
GAGATTTTTGTCAATGAGAGGAATGAATATTGAATGCTTGAGAGTAATGGATGTCAAGACAAAAGATTGATCAACTAAGTGTTTAATAAATGAGAGCCAACCTTTAATATATAGTGAACAAGCCTCCAAATGACCGTTTGAAACCCTTAGAATCAGATTAGAGAGGTTTAGGATGGTTGGGGATCATTTAATGCTCAAATGACCATAAGAACAAAGAGTCGTTTTGAAGTTGCAGAACCATTAGTCGACTAGGACAAGGCTGTTAGTCGACTAACAAGGCTCTTTCAAAAGTATTTTTCATTCCCGGGCTCGGTTAGTCGACTAGCACGAGGTGATTAGTCAACTAGCTAGTTAAAAAGATGTTCGATCAAAATCTGGGTTTGTTAGACGACTAGGATAAGGGGTGTTAGTCGACTACCAACTTAAAAACTCATTTGGAAAATTTCTCCGGGATCGATTAGTCGACTAGTAAGCCATCATTAGTCGACTAGAAACTTTGCAACAAAAATAGGGCTTCTGACCTTTCATTAGTCGACTAGCAAAGGATGATTAGTTGACTGGTCAAGGGTGATTAGTCGACTAACTTAGAATTTCACAAAACATTGCCTTTGGACTTCGATTAGTCGACTAGGACTAAATGGTTAGTTGACTAAGGAAGTTGCAAAGTCAATAAATCGAAATTTCTAGGTCAAAATCAACACCAAACACTTTGACAAGTTAACTAAGTGTTCCAAAACATTTTTTGTCAATTTTGAAAGCAATTTCAAGCATGAATGCTAATGCACAATGAGATGTAAAAGATTTTCTCTTGAGCTTTTCATAATTGATCATGAGAGAAGTCTTACAAAGAGTTCCTAAATACTTGTAGATCAATTTGACTTCAATTGGCCTTCATAAGCTTGAGCAAGTCTTCAAGGGTTGAACTTCTTTGAATTGCTTTGACACTTGAAGTTTAGATCACCATGAGAGCTTTGATTTGAACAAAGTGCACTTAAAATGCTTGATGAATGCTGATGAGAGCTTTAATAAGAATTTATGGAGACACAACACTTAACCACTTGTTAGAAGAAGTGTATGGTTTAGTTATCATCAAAATAAGGTCAAGGACCTTAGGGCTAACAATATCACTACCATGTTTAATTTTTCGGGGCTTTTTCCATTACCCCTCTAGTAGAACGGGTTGAGTTTGTGATGGCTGTACAATCTCTGATTTTAAAGGTAACATAATCACTAATGATGTGTTGTTTTTGTTAAGAATGTTATGTGAATGTTCACATGGCTGACTACAATGACATTTGTTTCCTGCTAACTATGCAAAGCTGACATTGATTCCACCATATCTACTACCTGGTTTTGACAATTATACTAATGGGGTGAACTTTGTATCTATTAGACCTGGTGTTTTTGCAGAAATTCATCCAGGAACGACATGTGTACTTGAAGGCTTTGCAGAAATCCATCTAGGAACGATATGTGTACTTGGAGGCTTGGTACTTAGATTCATCTCTAGTTCATAAATTTCTTCATTTCTCTTTTTGGGGTTAGGGTTGCTTGCCATGCGATGCATTCTCTAAACCTGATAGATGAGATCGATTGTACAATCCCCTTATTTCTAGCTAGTAATATAGTTTATCATGTTTAACTAGACTCTTTAAAAATGACGCGAGGCACTGATTGATACCGAAAGGCAGTGGAGGCCACTTGTATCACAGATAAATGGTTCAGAAAAACCTAAAATTTATAGGCATAATCCATTCTAATTGTGAACAGAACATGCAGGTAGCGAATTTGGTTCTACTCTTGTATAGTTTGTTGGAAAACAATGCCTTCGAAGTTTTTGTGACAAATTCAATTCATTGATAGTGGGCTTAATTGGGACAACTGCTTAGTGTGGCAGTAGGCTGAAAATCGGGTTTGCCTATTAACCAAAATAGAGTATATTCTCTGTTTTTAGGTTTGGAAAATGGAGTTGGACCAAGAATAATAATTATTCAAACTATGAAATTTTTCTTTAAAATCTTTGTTGTTTTGCAATTTTATCCAGGTTCATCTTATATTGCAACTAAGCTATTTTGAGGTGGACAAGCGGTTGAAGCAGCAGCTAGATAATGCAGAAGCTAATGAGTTGTCGTCTAAAGCTGTTTATTTGTTTAGCATTGGAGGCAATGGTTACATAACCCTCACCTCAAGCCCCAACTCTAGTGTTCAAACCTCTGATTACAAACTTAGCTTAATGTAAGAAATACTGTCCATGTCTTTGGCCATTGAAGTTATAAATATTTATTGATCATAGCAATATTCATCCGACTGCCATATGCTTATTAATGCTAATATCTAATGCTTTTAAATTTTCATCATTGAGACAGGAATACAACAATTCATCATATTCTAAGATATCTAATTTTGATTTCTTACACGAAATTTAATACTATGTTTTCTTCAAATTCATTGGAGGATTCAAATCCTGCATCTTCACCTGTAATCTCTTCAAAAACTCAAGTATAGTTTTCCTATCACTCTGTCATATCATGTACACTTAATTGTATTTTTTATAAACAGGTCCAGGATGTTGAAGTAGTTGAATTATGTGGAACCCTGAAAAAATGTTGTGGCCATTGAAGCAGGTTTGTGCAGCCTAGTATTGTTGTTTTTTTTCTCCTTTTAGAAAATTTCATCATTGAATAGAAGATTTGATCTCTAATTCGCTAGGTTTTGTGGATGGCTTGGAGATGGGAAACAACACAAAGGTAAAGAGCAAACATACATTATAAAAATTTAAAGACCATTGCTTATTTGCTTTCCCTTTTTTGTCTCGATTGTTATCTATGAAATGTTAGGCTGCAATTATGAGAATTGGTTTGAGAGAGATGAAGGCATTTTCCAAGTTGTTGTTCTCATCTGTTGAGGACGGCACCTTCTTTTTAGAGTTGTGGCATAGCAGATCTTATCACAACATGTTGTAAGGAAGCTGATAGATTTCTTACTTTGCCTTGTATTATTTTGATATCAAAATAAATATATCACATATGACAGTGGGAGGAAGGAACATAAAAGTAGGAGAAGCTTTTGCAAAGAATGGTGGGAAAACCAGTTGTGGCATAGCAGATCTTAGTTTGACCGATTTAAACCAATTGATTGTAATGAGATTTTTACCATCATCAAAAAAGTTTTCAAATTATTTTGACAAATTAAACATGTAATTCAGTCATATTGCTTTTTTTTTTTTTGAATATTTATTTACACATACTTATTGGTCCTAGGTATATATGCCACTAAACCAATGATGTATGAGTCAAATTGTATAATTAGATATATAGTAGAATTTTAATCCAACCAAAAATAATCTCTTATAATTATATTGATTGATCTCTTATTTTTAAGATCACCTATAAGTCAGTGACTTCAAGTCGAGCAGGTAAAATTTTGATGTAATCGGACAGGGAGCACAAAGTTTGGGTAGGTCCTCTCCCCTCACAAAACTTTGGTACCCCTTGGGGCCCAACCCATAGGTCCAAGGTAAGTGTATATCAACACACTAGCTTTCCACTATTTTTCCAATGTGGGACAATGATGATTACCATCTTCAACCATTTTCAAGTAGGTGATTATCCACTATAATTTCTCATTCAAAACATAAATATTTTGAGCTTATTAAAACAACACATTAATCTCCTTCATGAGAAGACTGTATTCCAATATGGGCCCACTTAAAAGGGCTTGTGGGACCCACATTAAATTAAAGCTACATAAGCTTATATTAATCTCAAAATATAACACAACTTTGTGTAGGATAAATTTTTTAAATTATTTTTTTAGTCATTGGCAAAATTTAGCATAAGTTTCTTAATTTTTTCAAATCAAAATTTATAACATAATTCACATTATTGAAGAAACTAAATAAACTTACATGGACAATCCAAAAGTTGTGAAGAGTTCTATGAATTGGTGCAATAAAAACGTCAATTGTGAACATATCAGTGGTGAAATGAAAAGAGTTTTGATTATCCTTCTGATGAGAGCGGTGAGGGGAGAAATGAAAATAAAGAAAACTGTGTTTTATGTTAGATGTGATTCATGTGATCGTGATGAGGTTTTGAAATTCCTAAAGTTAATAACTTCTCGTGTTTGCTAATTTTGAAATCCCATGAAATGAGGAGTCATGGTTGATTTAATGTCTATCTATTTTGAATGAGGTTTTGAAATTCCTGAAGGTAATAACTTCTCGTGTCAGTTTATCCTAGATAAACTGCTAATTTTGAAAACCCATGAAATAAGGAGTCATGGTTGATTTAATGTATATCTCTTTGGAAATTTACTAAAATGGTGTTAATATCATGTGTTACTTTTTTTTTATAGGGGCATTTTTTGGAAAAAAAGTGACCAGACGAAGTCAGATAGTATAGAAAAGTCTGCTAATTTTGAAATCCCATGAAATAAGGAGTCATGGTTGATTTAATGTCTATATATTTGGAATGAGGTTTTGAAATTCCTGAAGGTAATAACTTCTAGTGTCAGTTTATCTACAGTTTATCCTAGATAAACTGCTAATTTTGAAAACCCATGAAATAAGGAGTCATGGTTGATTTAGTGTATATCTATTTGGAAATTTACTAAAATGGTGTTAATATCATGTGTTACTTCTTTTTTTTTTAGGGGCATTTTTTAGAAAAAAAAGTGACCAGACGAAGTCAGCCTTCTGGCTTTATAGATAGTATAGATTACTCAAAAGTTAAAATTGGAAATGTGAAATTTATATTGGCTCGTACATATAACATGAAGAAGAATAAATGAATAAATAAAAAAAGTAGTTGAGCGGCGCTAGGATTCGTGACTTCGGTGTGAAAAGTGTTACGAGACATGGTTGGAAATTGATTTTGGGCCTTTGGTTTTACAAGGACACATCGATCATTTGTGAAAGATTATAATTGCTTTTCCAAAGTGTTTTCCAAAAATGACCTTATAAGGAAAACATTTCTAGAAATAGCATTCTTGGGATATTATTTGAGGATATGGCCGTGTTGACCAAAGACAATGGACACATGGCAAAATGATATATTAAATCATTGTTTAAAACAACAGTTTTAGAGTGATAAATACCAAATCATAGGTCTGAGTCCTAATGATCTCACCCCTACTCCCCAAACCAATATCCGGTATTTTTTTCCTATGCACACACCTATGATGCAAAAATCAAATTGATGTCGTTGCTGGAACTCCATCGCTGTTGCCGGTTGTCACTTCTCTCCCAACTCCGATAAGTCTCTCTTCTTCATTCTCTCTCTATTTCTGCTGGAACTCCACCGTTGTCCCCGGAGACGCCGCCAGTCGTCGCTGCTCTTCCAACTACAGTAAGTCTCTCTTCTTCCTTATATCTATTTCTCCGCTCTTTCTCTCTCTCTCTATTTCCTCTCACCATCTATACGTTCCTCCCAAAAATTGGAATTTACAGTAAGGTTTAGTTCCAATCCATTGCTTTTGATGAAAGGCCTAAACCCATCATCTGCAAGCTAGGATTAGTCAGCTTAAGGCTACTACTATCAGCAGGGATCGTTGGGGCTTGGCGGGTTGGTGGTACGATTTACTATGACAATGCAACAATTTGGGGGTGCGACTTAAATCGCCAAAGTTGCGATCCTTCTTTCCAGTGAGTCTTCTTTTTTCTTCTCTCTCTATGCATTTTACCATCCCAATAGCATTACAGGAGCCTTTGTTCTTGCTCGTTTAGACCGAGCACAATGCCATGACCATACTTATCGGATGTGTATGCTTGAATGCATTGGTTGCGTGTATTTTTATTTTTTTGGGATTTTGTTTTATTTACTTATTTTAAGTGAACATTGTAAAAAGGGGGTTATTGAGGATAGGGTAATATGGTTTTTTTTTTTCCTGGAGATCTTTAAAACCGTTGTTTAAAACAGCAGTTTCATACACCATTTTGCCACGTGGCCATTGACTTGGTCAACACGGCCATATCCTCAAATAATATTCCAAGAAGGCCATTTTCAGAATTTTTTCTCATAAGGTAAATTTTGGAAAACACTCGCTTTTCCGGGCATCTTTTGCAATCCCACTACCCCAACTGGTAATGAGTTTCCCAATAAATGTGGGAATGTAATGCAATGTGGAATCCTCCGTTACCAGGTTTAGGCACAAACAAACAGAGGAAATGAGTAATATTCCCTTTTCCAGAGAATGATCACCCCTTCCAAACGGACCCTTCAAAAGGTTTTTGAGTTTTCAATTTGGATTAGGGATTCGCCAATTCGCTTATAACAAATTTGGTGAAAGTAGGGCCTAGTAGCCTGCCCTGGAGGATTAGAGTAGCTTATTGGCCCCGTTTTTTTGTACCAAAAAAAAAGAAAGAAAGTAATAAACGTTTGGTGCCCTGTTTGCAATATGGGTGACTAGTAGAAACCTTGGGCATCATGACATTTTAGAATGTGCTCGTTTGGTGAGAATTGGAACTCTCGAGAATTCAAACTCCTAAGAATTAAAATTCTTGGGAGTTAAAAGTTTGTTGTTTGGATAGTCATGAAAAAATTTTGAGGACTCCTATGATTTTAATTTACATAATGAAGCTCTTGTTGTAGAATTAAAGAGCCCATATCTGTAACGCCCCAACTTGACATCCGTATAGACCCTTCCAGAAAGGTCGACATGTGCCAAGATGGAACTACAAACTTGTTAGAAGTATGCCCTAAAACCAATCCTAAAGAGCATATTAATTTCATATTATCATATTTGGAAGGTATAACTTATCTTATGTGTCTAAACATATATGATAAGGTCCATGAATAAATGATAAGAGAAATATACATCTCAAGTTGTTGAGATAGGAAGACTGATATTTCTCATACACATTTATTCTAAAGAGTTCCTACTCATAGGTTTATTAAAGTGGATATTTATAAACCACTAAGAGTAGCACAGATTTGAACTAACTTCTATGTGAGGATAGGTAGTCTTTTCTATCAGTGTAGTGACACTTTAGTTAATCTGTGGGTGCATAGTAGAGAATATGTACACTGAACATGATCTACAAGAATATTTCCTATAGAGGTTATGTCAAAGGAATATTCTTATGTTACTGTGGACCAGCCTCGTGGCGGGGCTTTATGGTGTGAGTCCACATCATCACCGGGCGATGTGATTAGGGGGGGTTTAGAAATCAAACAAAGGAGTCGCCACCTTATTTTTAAGGAATAAGGAAACCATAAAAA
>JAESVK010000606.1:1371845-1418940 GCA_017140935.1 Hamamelis virginiana | reverse complement strand
TCTTTGTAGATCATGTTCAGTGTACATATTCTCTAATATGCACCCACAGATTAACCTAAGTGTCACTACACTGATAGGAAAGACTACCTATCCTCCATATGAGTTGGTTTAAATCTGTGCTACTCTTCAAACGGTTAATTAAATATCCACTTTAATAAACCTTTGAGTAGGAACTCTTTTAGAACAGATGTATATGAGAAATATCAGTCTCTCTATCTCAACACCTTGAGATCCATATTTCTCTTATCATTTATTCATGGACTTTATCATATATGTTAGAACATATTAGATAAGTTATACCTTCCATATATATATGATAATATGAAACTTAATATACCCTTTAGGATTGGTTTTAGGGCATACTTCCAACACACTACTAGGTTGGGGTGACCCCAATGGGTCACACACAAATAAAGAACATAAGTGAGTCTCTTGAATTAAAGAGAGTGAAAATTTCTTAATTTATAATTAGACAAGGGCCTTATTATTAATTGTTAATAATTAAGGAGTTTAATTATAATTGAAAATAATATTAATAGAAACCCTAGTAATTCTCTATAAATATAAGATGATAGGTCATGCTAGCACAAGGTAACCACTCATCAAATAGAATGAGGCACAAATAGAAGAGGAAACCCTAGAGGCCGTGTGCTCTCTCTCTCCTCTCCTAGTCGAGAGCTCCCTCTCCCCTCTCCAAGCTTGCCTCTTCCAATTAGTTGTGAAGTGCAAGGGTTCTTGAGGTTTTGTGTTCTTGTTGATACCATTGGAGGCTTCATACGCTTTGAAGCTCGAGGAAAACTACATCGAAAGGAGAAATCAAGTAAGTATGATTTAATGTGTTAAATATATACTCTTGTTTTATATATTCATGGTTCCATGCTTGTTCGAATCCCTGCTAGATTTCGATGAAGGATTCAAATTTTTAAATGTATTATTCTCTATCTTCCGCTGCGAATCCTGGTATCATCGATATCCTTTCAGTGGTATCAGAGTCGGGTTAAGTACAACCCCGAATATGATGATGGCTATAATGGCAATGATTAATTAAAATCAAAGTTTTCAAAGGTTTTAGGAAACCTCAAGGAATTCGGCCATGGAGGTTTTCCCTCCATTGTTTTGTTTTGTTTTGATTTTAAATGGCAACTTGGCTTTGTTTTAAACCATATATAGGTTTCGTAATTGATGGGGCCGCTCTATGGTGTTCGGACATGATGGGATATGATCCCATGAGGGTTTAGTTGATTAGGGTTCGTAGAAAACCCATCATGGAATTCTGACCATATAGGGATGATCCCTTTTATGTTTTGATCAATGGGGTTTCATCCCCTTGATGATTAGAACTTAGGGTTTGATCAAAAACCCCCTTGCATGTGGCGGCACCCTCTCTCTCCTCTATCTCCATTTTTCAGCCACTAGGGTTTCTCAAACCCTAGTTGATTCTCGATTGATGTGTATGATGATTAGGGTTTGGGAAACCCTATAGTCATCATCCATGGATGAATCTTGAACTTTGGAAACCCTAGGTGTGAATGGATGTAGTTCTTGATTTTTGGAAAATATGAACAAAGCTTCAGTTTTAGTGAAAACTAGCTTCAATGGCAAATAGGGGTTCATGGCTGTGGGGTTTTCACCCCTTATGTATTTCGGCCACATGCATTTAGCAACCCTAGATGGCACTTGCATCATTCTTGAATAGTTTTAAAAATTGTTTTAAATTGTTTCTTGATGAATGCAATTGATGATTTAAAGTTGTTTAAATTGCTTATTTGAATTGTTTAAATTCATGTATTAATGGAGTTTTGTTAAGGTGTAACAATGGACATTTAGGGTTTATCAAAAACCCTACTTGGATTGATGATGGCGGCTGGAATTTGGTTTAGGAAACCCTAAATCATATTAGGGAAGTTTCTTGATTTGAAATTGGAAACCATAATTGTCAAATCTTGAAAATCCCCAATTTCATTTTTGAAATTATTCAAGTTTAGAAAAGTTTCTTAATTTGTTTTGATTCTTTCTTATTTGAAATATTTGAATTAGGAATATGTTAGCAACTAATTTAACGTTTATGTAAAACCCTAAATTGATGGATTAGGTAAGGATGTAAAAACCTTAACCCTAATCCTAAAACCCTAGCTCACTCTCTCTCTCCCACTACTTTACGGCCACAAGGGTTAAAAACCCTAATGGCCTTGTTTTTTATTTTGTTTTTCATACCTTATGTTCCTCATATGTTTTTATAAATTGTTTATGAAGTTTTCAAAAGTAATTTTTATTGTTTTTGAAAATTAAAAATGAAGAACAAGTAGGTTTGATGAAAATTATTTTATAAAAACACTTTTTGGTGTTCTTGAGAGATTGAGCAATTCATACAATGAATTGATGTTTTTAATAGCTTAAAAACATTTAGGGATGTTGCTTAATGATATATGAACATGTTAGAAGTGTTTTGGCATGATTATATATAGGTTGGATTAATTTCAAAATCGTTTTAAAATTAAAACAAGGTTGCTGTTTTTCTGGGCAGCAACTATGTAGCTTTTGTAAAATCTATGAAAAATATTTTCTGAGCTTTTTGAAGCATGCCACCTATTGACTTCATTAATATAAGGTTTTAGCTAAGTTTAGGAAGTGTTCCCATGACTTGTTATGACCTAGGTTAGCCACATTAAGGTTTTTGTAATTAAGAGTCAAATCTTGAAATTCTGACTCTCTATCACAAAAGGCCTTAAAATGATACCAAATGTTAGAATCAAGTTATGAGACCCCTGCCATTTGAAAGAGGACTGAAAAACCTAGTGAATTGAAGTGTTCCCATGACTTAGTTCATTCTAGGTTAGGTCCTATAAAGCTATTTGTGAGAAAATTCCAGAATCTGCCAAGGTTTGGAGTTAGCATCACAAAATGCTTTAAAGTGATACCAAACGTTGGAATCAATGAGACCTATGCCATTTGAAAATGGACTGAAAATCCTTGTGAAATAGAGTATTCTCACTTTTTAAAATGTTGTTTTAATATAGGAAAGTTTGGTCCCAAAACAATAGTTGAATTCTGAAATTTTGTTGAAAAATATAAAATGTTTCTTTCATTGAATTTTGTTTTGAGTTATTATTTATTCCACCATTGTAGGTTATGTTAGATATGTGCCCTAAAACCAATTGTTCTGTTGAGTTTAGGGTTTTATATTTCATTATATTATCTTGTATGGATATTTATTCATTTATGATATGGCTATTTTTATCATGTAAACTTGTGTTTAATTACTGTTCATGATAAAGTCCTTGGATAGTATGATAGAGAGTTATATCTCATGTGTTGAGATAGAGAGACTTATAACTCTCAAGTACTTCTATCCTAAACTGGTTCCTGATCATAGGTTTATATATTTGGACAATTATAAACCGTTAAGATTAGCTCAGGTTTTACTAGCTCCATGGGAGGATGGTGAGTCTCGAACCATCTGTGTAGAGACACTATAGTAAACCTGTGGGTGCTTGTTAGAGAACAGGTACACTGAACGTGACCAATTTGAGTACAGCTTATGGAATTCTATTTGTATGTCAAAGGCTGCTCATGTGTATAGTCACAGTTGTAATCCTTAGACTTGAGACACCACATGTTATCTTATATATGAATTGCTAAAGTTTGATAGTATCTCGTACACCCTTAATCATAAGGATGTAATCGGTGCTCATTGGCTCTAGTGAGTTATGTATGAAGATAGGTGAGTGTGCAATAGAGGATCACCACCCTTAATAAGAAAGGGCGAATGTCTTAGTTAGTTCACAGTTACTATCTCAATGGAGTCTTTGGCCAAAGCAGAAGGTTGCCAAGAAAAGTGTTTCAAGGGCATACCTAATTGAGATTATAACTGGTGAATTAGTAACGCATGATTAAGTTAGGGTTTGACATGAATCCATACCCAACTAACTTAATCGAGACATTGTTTGGTGAGGGATTATTTATAGCACGAAGGGTTCATTTACACGTTCGTATATTCACCCACACCTAGGGTACGTCATGACATATTGCTAGATGTCACTCATGACTAGTGAAGGCCTAATGATAAGGGTTATCATTAAGGGCAAAATTGGAATTGTTCCAATCGAACCTAAAAATAGAAAGTTTCTATTTTGGGCGACATTGAGATGTCCCCTGCCACTACTAGGTTGGGATGAACCCAATGGGTCACACACATAAGAACATAAGTGAGGTTGTTAAACTTGAGAGAGGGTTACATTCTTATTGATATATGTTTGGCTTTAATTAATTAAGGGTTAATTAATTAATAACCAAAAGGATATCTAATTCAAGAATGGGAATAACCTAAATAGGGTTAATGGTCATGCTAGCACTAGTAACCAAACACCCTAAGAAGAGGAGGGGCTTATTTAAAGAGAGTGAACCCTAGCTTTCATGAAAGCATCCATCTCATTCTCTCTCTCTAAGATTGCCGCCCCTCTCTCTCTCTCCCTCTCCATGCTTGTCTTTTTCAAGGGTTGAAAAATTCAAGAAGGTTTTGCGACTCTTGTGTTCGTGTGGACGTTCATTGGAGGCCACCATACTTTTGGGGCTCGAGGATTGAGCGAGGACGATCATCAAAGGAAGAGAACATCGCGAAGGAACAAATCAATGTAAGCTTTACTTTAATGTTTTTAATTTAAAGTTGATTCGATTAATCGATTAAGAAGATTCATGAATGAATACATGGGGAAATTTTTTAAAACCTACCTTCCGCTGCGTTTCCATGGTGTATTCTTTCAGGTTAATAGTGATTAATCTACTAGGCATATTAAAGTGTTAAATGCAGGGTATGAATTGTGAGAATGATTTCTCAAATTAAATTCTTTGTATTTAAAACCCTAATTGCTTCATTTAGGAGTTTTATTTGTTTTAAGAAAGAAACTAGTATTATCATATGTGATAAGATGGGATTATTTTAATGCGATTAAATGGACTTGATTATTATTATAAAATAATAATAATGGGATTATTATTGTTATGGGATAATAATAATAATATGACTTTAATTAATTATATGCCATTTGCCATCATTGCCTTTGATTAATGTAGTTTTATTTTATGCAATGTGATTGTGTAATTGTTTAAATAGATGATTATGGACTTAAAAGACCAATTAAATGAGTTGTGATTGGCTGCATGTGATGTGTTAGGTTTATTTGAATGGGTTGTATTTAAATTTGTTTAATTATGGTGATGTAATTAATTTGGGGCTTGCATGCCTCTTTCCCTCTCTCTACATGTGTAATCACCTTCTCTTTAATCTCCTTCTTTTTATTAAATTGTAATGTTCAATTCAAGAAAGCAAGTGGTGGACCCAAGGAACATGGTGGAGTCTTGTACGAGAGGAAAACAAGGACTTAAGAAAGACTTGGCATGGACATCAAGATCTTGAAGAAGATTTATTTGTCGCTATGTAATAGTTGCATAGATTATAATTACGATCACCCAACCTTCATTTTAGACCTAGGGTTCATCTTTTATGGCTCAAAGTATGAACCCACCCTTAAAAGTCCATAATCAATGCAAAGCTCATATATATATATATATATATGTGATGTATGCTTGTTAGGGCCTAGACCTAATATATTATATGTTCAAAATGAATCCACCCTAGCCTCTAGGAGGACAGTGGGAGGATAATTGAGAACTAATAATAAAAGTGGGCCTAAATTCTTTTATATATATTTTGATATATATATGTGATGCATGTGATGTATGTATGTTTATAAAAATGAGACCATTTTACAAAAACCTTTTTATCACAAAATTAAGTATTAAGGAAGAGGCCTTGGGCTTTATCCTAGCCTCCCACCATTATAAGATAAGAAAATTCTTTCAATAGTTATGTTTGGCTGCAGATATGCGGGAACATATTCATCCTAAGGAGCCTAAGGATTCATCTTATCTTATTTTAATATTGGATATCATAAGATGCGATAATAGTGTATCCCAAGAACCTATTATGTGGGGGATATACCATTCAATTGACCATACTTATGTGACTGGTGGGTCTGACTTGACTAAAATGTACTATCCAAGAAACTATTATGTGAGGATATTACAGTTTAGAGGCTAAAGGATGATTGGAACTTACTTAGGATAAGCATTAGGATAAAGAGTTATCCACTCATTAAGGGTTAGTATCCAAGAACCTATTATGTGAGAATTACTAATTCTTAATGGGACCCCAATCCCTGCTATGGAAATTCAATTTTTGAAATTCCCAAGTTTCATCTAAGGGTGTATGGGATTTGAACAAAATAGTGGGAGGTACCATAAAAATTAAAGACCAATTTTTTTTGTGGTTTATTAATATGATATTTATATTTATTATTTTCTGTTGTAGATGGCACCTTTAAACCCTTTCTCTCAAATTCTTGATGATAACCGTTTGACTGGTCCAAACTTTAATGACTGGATTAGAAATCTGAAAATCATTTTGGTTGCTGATAAAATTGAATATGTCATTAAGTCTCCACGCCCTAATGCCTTGCCTGAGGGGGCATCAGAATAGGAGCGAGACACTTATAATAAGTGGCTTGATGATGATGTGCAAGTGAGATGTTATATAATGGCATCAATGATCAATGAGCTGCAAAGACAACATGAGGTCATTGGCAGTGCACATGCAATCATCACCCATCTTAAGGAGTTGTATGAGTCACAGAATAGAGTTGTATGGTACAACACTGTTGGTGAGCTTTTCTCATGTAAGATGTTAGAGGAAACATCAGTTAATGAGCATTGTCTCAAGATGATCCGGAACATCCATGCCCTTCATGATCTAGGTGTGGATATCTCTGCTGAAATGGGGATTGATATTCTACTTCACTCTCTTCCTCCGAGTTTCAAACAATTCATCATGAATTTTCACATGTCTTATGCAAATGAAAAAGTCTCATTGACTGAGTTGATGAACATGTTAGTGACTGCTGAGGAGACCTTGAAAAAGGACTCTAAAGGAAATGTTTTGGTTATTGATGGGGCCTCAACTTCTAAATCCAAGCCCAAGGACAAGGGTAAGAAGAAGAAGAAGTCTAATCTTAAACCAAAAGGAGGAGTAAAGAAGAAAGATGCGAAAGGAAAGTGTTTCCACTACGGGAAAACAAGTCATTGGAGGAGGAATTGCAAGGAGTACCTGGCCTCTTTTAAGAATGGTTCTTCTAGTGGTACGTCCTGTTATTTATTCATTTACTAATTACGAATTAGTATTCTGCTTATGGTATACGATACATAATTGTGTTTTAATATACAATGTGATTGTATGTAGGAGACAAAGGGAAGCAGAAGGTCGAGAGAGCATCGAGCTAGCCATGTTTGGAAAGGATCAAGTGTTGACGCCTTTGACATTATAGCTTGATTCTTGACTAGTTTATTTAGAAGTTAAAGAACTCCTTTTATATTATTGCCAATTGTAACAAACATTTCCTTCGAAGTTTTATTCAGTTTTGAATGTTTTGTTTTAAAACAATTTATCTTTAATATTCGATATTTTAGATCATGTCTGGCAATTATTTTAAAGTTCGTTATTCTTTATGGATGCTGTGAATAAATACATATGATAGTGTATATAAGGATTCAACATTAAAATGTTCACATTAATAGATGAATCTTAATTCATTTAATGAACCAATCACCTTATTTGTAAGGAGATTATAAGGATAATACATAAGATGTATAAACCCTGTATTTTAGTTTGAATACTTCATATCTATAAATATTTGAATCGTTCAAATGATTAATATGAAGTAAAACTAAAAGAGAAATATTAAGAATATTTGGTTGAATCTTATATCACTAAAAGACCTTAAAAATTTAAACGATAGAGTTTAAAGATTATTTGAAGATTATTTGTAAATATAAGATATTCCAAATAAACTTAAAAAGTATGTGTTTTCTCAAAAAAAGAGTTATTAGAAAATATGGTTTCCACAATAGTTGAAAAACCATACCTTAGTAAGACTCAAAAAGGAATTTTATGTTATTAAAAAGTTTAATACATGAAATACCTTGTTTTCAAAAGGGGCTAGTGGGATCAATAAAGTCATCAATTATTCTTACTTTTTCTTTATGAAGTACATACTTTAAATACTAACGTAGTATTAAGAACTCCATAATCGTTATAGGAATTCAAATCTATTCAAAAGTCGTTTTGGAAGAATTTTTATATGAGCAAGATATTTGAGAAATATTAAACTCATATAATAATAAATTATGTACTCAAATTAACATAAAAAATGCTACAAGTAGTTGCTAGCAGATATTTTTAATTGATTCAAAATAGGGATCCTGAATAGAATCAAGTATATTCTTAAAAGGAGTTTAAGAATGAAATACTTGCACATAAAGAGAATATAAAGTTAGCCATTTACAAATTGCCTAAGAGAATGTCTAGTGTACAATGTTTTCTTTTGAGAACATCGATCTCATTTACTAGGACATCAGAGTTGGCAGCGAATTTTAGTTTAATTACTATTATTGAAAATAATAAGTTGCAAAAGGAGTTTGCATGAATCTACTTTGCCTTAACACCTATGTGTGTTAGAAGCCTTGTCTTATAAAGACTAGTATACGATACTTTGGTGATTGTCTTTAGTGCAAGTGGGAGATTATTAGAAGTATGCCCTAAAACCAATCCTAAAGAGCATATTAATTTCATATTATCATATTTGGAAGGTATGTGTCTAAACATATATGATAAGGTCCATGAATAAATGATAAGAGAAATATACATCTCAAGTTGTTGAGATAGGAAGACTGATATTTCTCATACACATTTATTCTAAAGAGTTCCTACTCATAGGTTTATTAAAGTGGATATTTATAAACCACTAAGAGTAGCACTGATTTTAACTAACTCATATGTGAGGATAGGTAGTCTTTCCTATCAGTATAGTGACACTTTAGTTAATCTGTGGGTGCATATTAGAGAATATGTACACTGAACATGATCTACAAGAATATTTCCTACGGAGGTTATGTTAAAGGAATATTCTTATGTTACGTCCATTTATTTTGTAATCCTTAGACTTGAGACACCATAGCTATCTTATGCAAGGACATAGCTAGGATTTGTAGCTAGGGTGAGCAAAATTCTAAAAAAATGAAATTTAAGGTTTCATCTTTTAAAAGTAACATGAACGCGTTAATCAAATTAATCTAATATAAGTGCATAACTAGAAATTATTATCAAATTAACACTTAAAATCAAAACCCACACATAATTAGCAAATACCAATAAACTGCAATGAACCAATGAACCAATAATTCTTCAAATTAAGGACAAATAAAATTTGTTATAAAGAACGCGTTACTCAAATTAAGGACAAAATCCCTTGACACATAGTTTTTACTCCTAATTTCACATGCGGTTTGCAAAACCAAGTGTGGGATAAGTATTTTGAGAAATCGACCGTTGGATTACATATACTACTTATATATTATGTATGTCAAAAATCACACTGATCCGACGGTTGGTTTTTCAGAAAACCAACTGTGACAGTTTCACATGATTTTTTATAGTTTATTTTAAAACTATGATATTTTTTTAAAAGTAGGCCTTGGATCAATATGATTTTTGGTATATATGATGTGTATAAGCAGAATATATAATCCATATAATCCAACGGTCGGCTTCTCAAAACACCTATTCTATGCTGCGTTTTGCAAATCACTTGTCAAATTAGGAGTAAAAACTGAGTCAAGGATCCTGATCCTCTCTCTCTCTCTATATATATATATATGAATTATTTCGTATATATTTACCAGATACCGATATGAGATACAAAAAAATAAAAATAAATTAAATTATTTCGTTTAACATACATGATACCAAGATACAAATGTTGAATGCTTTCGTTTTTATTTTTCTCATTCCTGGTCAAATCACAGATGAAAATGAAACTATCTCCAATTTGGAGTCTTGTGATTTGTGAAATTGATTTGAGGGAGGGAAAACAAAACACCTAACTGACCGACTGTGTCTATGAGTTGGACTTTGGAGACTTAAAATCTTATTTTTTTTATTTCAAAATGTCAGGGCTATGGTAGGCTCGGTAGTGTAGACATCCATTTTTGACCACGAGTATGATCATGAATGGTTGCCTGTGATTAGAGGTAAAATAGGGTTTTAAATATTTAAGTTTCCAGTTTTACCTTTTTGAGTAGTTAGGTAGAGGTCATTATCACATGTAGGTTTTTAGGTCAGATTGAGTCGGTTCTTTTTGCATTAGGTTTTTAGAGAGTCTAAGAGCATCCCTACAAAATTCCATGGCATTCTGAGCCAGGCTTGATAGAAAATAAGACCTTTTGTGACTGAAGGGCAGTTTTGTCCTTTGAATCACAAAAGCCCTGAATGACTGTCGATCTTGTTTCAAAAGGCCTCGAGGCTTTGGCATAGATATTTAAGGTATATTTGGTAACTAAGTTGATCAATGGCAAGGCCTGTTGAGCCTTCTGGCTCACATCTGGCTCTCAAAGCTCGAAAGGCCCTTTCAAAGTCCAAATTATGGTTTCGACCAGAAGCGACCGGGATTCGATATTTTTATCAAACTAAAGCCTTCAAAGGCTTCAAAACACTTTCCTAAAACATTTTAAAACTTGTTTCAAGAAGAAGAAATGATTTCGAAAGCAATCGGTTAGCAAATTTCAAAACCCTAATTTGGGCCAGGCAGGCTCTAAACAGCTAATCGGTCGACTTTTTCCTAAACCTTTGACCTTGGTCAATGCATTTTCACTTCAAACACTTCTTAAAACATGGATAATCGAATCAAGATCGTTTCGGCGCTTGAATCGTCAAATTTGGACTTAAAACGGGCCCGAAAAGCTGAAAAAAGCCGAAACCGGGTCAAAACAGGCTGAGGAAAGTCAAAATAGGCTAAAAATGGAATTGATAAGGTACGTAGGCAGTCAATAGGGCGCAAGTCCAATCTTAGGTTGACTTCTAGTCTCCTAAGACCATTAGGATTGGGTATACTTTCATACTATATATTATTATTATATATTATATATCATATTTTGTGATTGATTAGATAACTAGGATTGTTTTGAAAAGATTTTGATAAAGCCCAAACTTAATTAGGAGACCTTTAATTAGGGCGAGGTGGGTGCCTACGAGGAGTTCCTTGGAACCTTCCCACTTCGTAACCTAACCCCCGAATCCAACTTTGATTCGAAAGACCATGCTTTTCCAAAATATGGGGTCAATGTTTTATTGAAAATAAAACTCTTTTTTGTGGTTTCCTTGTTCCCTAAAAATAAGGTGGCGACTCCTAGTTTTTTACAAACTCTTATCCCTTTTCAAAAAACCCTATCTTGAGTGGATAATAGAAAAGGATAAATGTGGATAATAGAGAATGATAAATTGAGACGGATAAACATCATCCACAATCCACTCAAGATAAACATCACCCCAAGAGTGAACGAACGAGAGGCCTCCCGATCCAGGTTGGCTGGTTCACAGACTGGCGACTCCACTGGGGATGTCGAGGGCTAAACTCCAATTAATTATTTTTGGGTTTTTCAATTTCTTAATTAATAAAATCAATCACTTGCATTTGTATGACTGTGTGATTTCAATTCCTGCATTGTGTGCGCATTGACTCTGCATGATTAGGTCGTTGTATGCTATAGCCAACGATGAGCCTAGCCCTGGGCCCGGTTTTTTTGACTCTCGGGTTCCATGTATGCGAAAGCCATCACCCTTCTTGCCAAGTACCCTCGGGTATATCAAATGGACCAATCAAGTACTGTTGGACCCACGCGGCATTCCTGATGTCACATGTGATTAGGTATATCGATTGGACCAAGCGAGTAAGGGACACTCAGCCTACCCTTTGCATTAGTCCATATAGACTGTCTCTGTAGGACACATACCCTACATCACTTTTAAGCACATTATTGTAATGTTATGCTAACGAAATTTACCCCCGGTTTTGTCTGAGCCATGATTGTGAAATGTGTAGAACCACTAGGACCTGGATTTGTAGGACTAAACCTTTATGAAATGCCCTAAACTCTTAAGGGATGTATCCTCAAAGAGTCAAGGTACCTAATGAAGGCTAGTACCCTATAGGTTCATGAGCTTAGGCCTGTGGCAGTGTTATGTTGCCCGAATAGTGGTATTGATTTATGAGTCTTAAGAGAAGACGTGAGACGTGAGATGTGAGATATAAGACTGGGCTTTAGGCCCATGTCCTTTGGATACAAGAGCTAGATCCGCTGTGAGTTTAGGATGTGGGATTTAGGCCCATGTCAGAAGATATAAGCCTGTAGTAAGATTGAGATGTAAGCTGTGAGCTGTGAGAATGAGATTCGTACTCAGGCCTTAGGCCCATTTTTCATAAAATAAGAAGGTTGATCTGTAGGCTTTAGGCCTAAACTTTTGTGAGCATGTGAGATTATCCTTATTCATCCTTTTTCACACTGGAAGCTCTTAGTTGATTCAAACCTATTACTTTTCCCAGCATTCTGGCTTGGCGTCGTGATTCTAGCGGTCGGTTATTTAGGGGTCTACCTGTTGATTCAAAGATGTCTAGTAATGAGGATCATACCCCTACTGCCATTGGAAACAGTGGAAAGACGACTGATGAGAAGACTGAGGCACTCTTAAAAGTGGTTCAAGAGTTAGTTCACCAGAAAGAAGAGGAAGATAAGATGCGAGCCCGTACTAATCCCTTGTTTGAGAATGTTGATGAAGAGGAATGTTTTCTAAGGCCTAAAACAATCACTGAACCCACTAGGCCCTGTGCAGAATTTGTTCAGCCTGTTGATCTAGAAAAAGAGTCTAAGCCCAAGACCCCCACTTTCTTTTCCACTGAGCCCATACTGTTGAGTAGTAAGGTGGAAGCCCTGGAAAAAGCCTTGAAACGTATTAGGAAGTCTGATGATCTGGTGGACATGTCTTCATTGTCTCTGTTCCCCAAGGCCCATATGCCCACTCATTTCAGAATGCGTGAATTAGAGAAGTTTGATGGAATGGGTTGTCCTAAGACCCATTTGAAGATGTATGTGAGAGCCATGCACCCATGAGGGGCTGATGATGACTTGCTAGCCCAAATATTCCATGAGACACTGGCTGGATTCGCTCTGAAGTGATTTCTGTCACTAGATGAGTCTAGAATGAAGACATGGGAAAATGTATGCACTGAGTTCAGCAATCATTACCGGTACAACACAGAAGTTGATATCACTAGGAGGGACTTGGATACTACTAAACAGGAATCGAGGGAAACTTTCTCTGCTTTCCTCACCCGCTGGAGAGACAAAGCTTTTAAAATGGCTAACAGCCCTGAGGAAGAAGAACAAATCCGCATGATAGTGAAGAACGTGCTCCCAGTGTATCACAAACACATGTTTTTCCAATATCTCCCAAATTTCCGAGCTCTAGTCACTGCTGGTACCCAAGTGGAGGACGCTCTAGCCGATGGAGCTCTCCGAACCGATGAACCCTATAAGAATCGCCGACCTGTCATCAATGGGAAGGCTACCGAAGTCAATGCCATATCTCAGCCTGCTCCATTTACTCAACCCTTTTCCTTAGGAAATAAACTATCAAGAAAATTCACCGAGCTCTATATGCCGTTGGAAAAAGTCTTTGAGAAGTTAAAAGCTCGAGGCCTGCTCCAACCTCTTGAACCCAGACCTCCACCCAACCCATTACCCAAGAACTACAATGAAAATGAATACTGTCATTTCCATCAATCCAAAGGCCATACTACCAACTGTTGCTTCCGTCTCCTCCATGAAGTCCAAGACCTCATAGACAATAAAACCATTTCCCCACCTTCTCAACCCAATGTTACCCAAAATCCACTTCCTACACATGTAGTCCCACCACCAGCCAATATCAATGTTATCCACGCCGACCCTTATGTCCATTGTGAGCCTATCCGCCCTCACCCTTCATTCCTTACTTCTATAACTGAAATGTTTCATCACTGTCAAGCCCATGGGCTCATCACCCCGTACAAGCCAAGATCCAAAAAGCTTTACTGCCAATACCATGCCACCCATAGCCATGACACGGAATCATGTGATACATTGCGAAATATAGTACAAGGGTTCATTAATCAAGGTCTGATTGAAATCCCTCAACCCTTCACTAGTCCAAGAGGACTTTATCATTCATGGAGACAGTTTGAGAAAGATACATCCCTGGGTTTTAGTTCGAATAGGCTTCCTGAGCCTCGCAAAGTGGATCAGTCGTCAAAGAATAGTACTAGTCAGTGGGCTCTCAAAGAAAAGTTTGAAGCTACAGATCCTTGTGTGGATTTATTGACAGAAAGAAAGGGGAGGTTTAGTTTCTATGTTCTCTGCCCTGAAAAATCTTGTGAAGTTGAGATGACAAAGATTGAACCCATTAGATCTAATGCTAGAACCAAGAGAGCCTTTTCCAAGACTGGAACTAGCCAATGGGAATTGCGAAAAAGATATGAGGCCGGAGATCCCGAAGTAGGCCTGTTAGGGGAACCTAGTGGGAAGTTCGACTTCTATGTCCTTTATCCTAAGATGGAGAAGCCCACCTTTGAAAAATCTACCTGTGAAGAACCCATTGCTCCCTCTGGTTGGGGTGATAACTCTGACTCACTTAAAGAAGACATTCCTGTGGCTCAGGTTGAACCCGAAGATCCAAACCTCACCTGTTTTGAGAAAGCTAGCCAGAGTATCCTCAAGAAGTATTTCACAACCAAGGTCATCCATATGAATGGGGACACCCATCACCGAACCATCTATCTAAGGCAACCATGGGTCACCCAGAATTTCGGATCAAGTTCGACTTCCGCCGAGTCTACTATAGATGATGGGTCAGAGAATGAGATTAATATCATAGAGTGGGAAGATTTGATGAACACACTCGAGGAGATAGCAGATATTTGGGCCAGTGATGAGGAAGATGTTAACCATGTCACTAGAGGAGGACGTCATTTCAAGCCCGCCAACTTGGAATCTGACAATCCTTTGGGAGAGTTAGAAAGATCTTAACGCACCGAAGTTCAAGAAGAAGAGGAAGAGATACTGAAACAGCTCAAGCGTACTCAAGCCAACATCACCATCTGGGGGCTTTTAATGGCTTCTCAAAAGCACAGACAGACAGTACTCAGGCTACTCAACCAGGTTCAGATTCCCATCGATACTTCACCCGAGGGTTTAGTCAGTTTGGTCAGTCCAGTTCAGCATGGGCAGTCAATATCTGACCGGCCCAAACAAGGGAGGTTATTGTAACGCCCCAACCTAACATCCATACCGACCCTTCCGGATAGGTCGACACGTGTCAAGATAGAGGTACAACCTGTCCTGCTCATTCGTATTTTCGCATGAGATATAAGAAATGAATATATATATATATATATATATATATATATATATATATATATATATAACAAAAGGAAATGTCATGTTCATACATTATGACCCATTCGTCAAATATAATACACTTAGGAAATCAAATATATTGCCAACATCCCTGGCAGCTGGGCTGTATCATAGATCAAAAGTATTCTAAATAACTGAATATAACTTAATAAATTTCTCACGAGATATGTATGACCAAGGCAGGTAATAACTATGCAGCTATCCACCATTTCCAAGGTAGCGTATTATGCAAACCAAACATGTACCCCGAGTCAACCTGAAATATACTGTAATAAAGCAGGGGTGAGCGTCAACGTGCTCAGTAGGGATAATATGACCTCTACGCATTAATAACAACATAGTGATTCATGGAATATTCATATAAGTTCACATTTCAAGAATATTAAAGTTTTCTAAACAAATTTGGTAAACAGTAATTTTAGAACAGCGTGGACTTTCAGTGAAAAACCATAGTCTCCATAGTCAGTAACAATATCAGTAGCCAGTAACCAGGCGTATGCCTCGCATGCGGAATGTCCCATCGCATGTGGACAATAGCCAAAAAAGCGTCCTAGTCCATAGCATGGCACTATACGTCACCTCGCGGGGCCCAAAATAGATATATAGAATGCTCAATTCATGCGCAGGTCCATAGTATACCCATCGGTATGGAGTTCGGCCCGATTGGCATATGCGTCACTTCGTTAGGTCCCTAGCATATCCAATCTTGGACTGAATTATATTATAGGGCTGTTGATTCTAGGCTAACAAACCTGTAGCTCAACCGGGCTACTATTAAACCAGGCCGGGGACCGTAGTCACTGCCGTACCCAAAATATAACCGAAAGGGGCCATGGGCCCCAAACCCCCAATGATACAATTCAGTCCACATTCATATATATATATATAATAATGCATGTCCTGAAAGATATAACTAATCATCATGCCATGTCCACCGAGATGAGGCCGGGACCGTAGTCGCACTGCCGCCAACATCCTCGCGTGGTAGTATCTCATCTCAAGAACCAGGATCCATCGTGATGAGGTTAGGGGAGCAAGCTCAAGCCTAAAACCTCTGGCACGCATGGTGTCCAATATATAGTGACCCGGAACCCATAAACAGGCGTTCCCTTTTTTTAAATATAAACATTTCCAGAGCCTCAGCTCAAAACAGACATAAAACCAGTTTTTCCAAATCATAGACTTTCCAAAATGATGGGAATGACTCAAGTTTAAACAAATCCACTTTCTCTGTATATGAACTTTTTTTTTTTAGAAGATAGGGCATTTTTGAATATCAATATCATGTACCACGAAATCAAAGTAGTTTAGTTTAAAACCCCATCAGCTTTGTTCAGTAAAACAGTTAATAGGAAAGGCCCATTCCCATATGTATAAACAATTCACCGATTGTAAACATTTCTACGTAAAACCTTTCTTATAGTTCATAAAATTTGCCACACAAGTTTTACAGTTCCTAAACAAGTGTATTCCATGTATCTAGTTGACAGTTCAGATATAAAACAGGGTTCATGATTCATATCACCCTCATAACAGAATAAAATAAGGAGTAAGGTTCGCAACCATATAAGCCATATCGTTCAAAGTGTTTAGGAGTACGTAGTAGTCTCTTGACAGTTGTAAATTTGATATATCATTACCAACGGTAAAAGGTTACTTATCCCTACCTCAATATAGCTGTGTTTTTCCAACCCTTGTGGGTCCACGAGCCTCCCAATGCAATGCTTGATGCACCAAATGCAAGTGATCCTCCAAAGGACCCAACCAACACTGATAAACAAACAACAATGCAAGCAAGATCGATCAAAAGAAAGTACAAGCATCCACAGTTTAAAAGCAAAGCAAAACGACTCTCAAAACTGCTCACTCGCAACCCTAAGGATTTAAAACCCCAAAATGTCAAACCCAAGACTCTAAAACTTCTGAAATATATCCTCAGCTGTGTCAAGCTGCCACACGTTGAATTTCATGGCCAAACGCAAGGCGGATTTGAGGATATAGGCCAAAGAAGATTAAGTGTACTCACGAGGGGCAAATCTGGTATTATCAAAATAACTCTCTCTCCAAAAGGAATTCAACCTCAAGACTATAAAATTTTGAAACTAGACTGCATAAGCTTTCCGTACATATAAAGTACGCGAAAATCAGAGTTCATACGCAAAAGTTATGAAGGTTTGAAGTTCAACGTAAAAATTAGTAAAAATAACCAATATTTATAGTGATAGGGGCAAAATCGGAATTTTGCCCATGAAAGTCATCTTCTACATATTACAGTCGCCTGCAACAGCCCACTTCCTCCATTTTCATCATCCCAAGCTTTTCTAAACTTCATTAAGCAACTCAAATCTTGGGTTCACTCACATGCAAAATTAAAAACATGCATTATATCACTTTAAACTCATGGACACCAAGCTAAAGCTCGGGTTAGAGCAGCCATGGCTGCTGGCCTGCTGCTCACGGCCCCATCAACTCAACCACTAGAAATTTGAAAATAAACTCTCCCCCTTGAAGAATCACTACATGCAAATTTAAAATAAACTCAATATAGTTATCAGATCCAAAAGAAAATGGAGCAAAATCACCAAGAGTCTTTGACATGCACACTTGAAATACGTGTTCAAAAACAGGGGTTCCATAAGCAAACCGTGTTCAAAAACAGGGGTTCCATAAGCAAGGTTTTCAAGCTTGTAAAAGATCAAAATCAATCCATGCATGTTAGAATTTTTACCCCAAACACATCACCACAGTGTGGATTTAACCACATGCAACCGTTTGACACAAAAAAAAACCAAGGTGTTTTTTAAAAAAAAAACATACATATATATAATTTGCAGAAAACCGTGTACCCCAGAAAATATATCAAAATCCACATGCAAGCCATTCCACCCTACTGATCCACAAAAAATCATTTTACCATCATGGACCTAATTACATATAGTTATCTAAACATGAAATAGATGGGATTTAGCAAGGATCTATCAAGCTTTAAATTCAAAAACACAGGGGAGTTCAAAACAGTCTGCATGCGTGCTAAACTCTAACCCAGATCTCCCTCACGACCATGGATCCACCATCTACAGTCTCAAATCAGTTTCTCTTTCAACAAAACATGATCCAAAAACCCAAAATCCCAACATGCATGTTTGAAAAACCCAAAACAGTTTGTGTAAAAGCTTTAAAGGTTTCAAATCTTTAACAAATCATCACATGGAAGCATTGATTCAATCTTGGAAACACTTTAGATATGAAATACAAATTTTAAAACAGGAATCCAAGCTAAAAGCTCTCCAAATCCAGAAATGCAAAGAGGAAAAGAGAAGGAAATTCATTATGAAAAGCAAGGACTCACCTCTTTGATGATGAAAGTGCTAAATCTGGTGGTTTTCTGGCAAAGATCCACAAGGCTCTGATGGCGTGCACCTCTCCATAGCAGCCCCCCCTTCACGGCTCTCTCTCTCTCTCTCTCTCTCTCTCCTACACTCTTCCTCTCGGCTGTCCCTCTCTCTCTCTTAAGTCCGATGAACCAAAAGAGAAAAATAATGGGGCTATTAAAGAGGAGATGAGAAGGACCTAAGTGCAATTTAAAAAAAAAATAAGTAAATAAAATAAAATAAAAAATACAATTTCTTATGTTTTCAATATACCCTTAGGCTCATGAAAAGTTTCAAAATTGCCCCCAAATTTTATAAGGTTTAAATATATATATATATATATATATATATATAAGATTTTCTATATTTACTAAATACCCCAAATTTCATAGATGATCTCAAAAATAAATATTTAAAATTTTTGGGTTATCACGGTTATTCCTTGCTTGTGATCAATATTTAAATTTATAAATGACTCGTGCTTAAAACCTCAATTCGTTAGAAAAGTAATTAGTGCACGGGTGTCGAAGACAGGGACTAATGGCTGAGTTACGAGAAGTTATTTTGAACTTGATTTTAGTTACCAAACGATTTCTTGATTTTGAAGAGTTGATTGTTTATTTAAACTAAAGAGCATAAAAATATGATTAATTCAAAGTAAAGGAAAACACCGGGTTTCGAATCCACTTTAGTTAAGGAATTATTATACATATGATTAATGCAAAGGCTTTGCAATCGTTTATGATCAGTGATGATCTAAACTACAAGAATAAATCATCGAAAATATATTACGCTTGTGTTCATTTAGTAAACTCATCCAAATAAGGCATAATCTGTCAAGCGAAGCATGCACAGGTTATCCTAGTTAGGTATGATCAAACTAATGAATACAAACATATTCAATCAATACTATTGCACAACCAATATGAATATAATCACAGAAAACATTCATATTAAAAGATAAAAGATTCATTAAGGAGCGGATTGCATAGAATGGCAATCTCTCAAAGTTGTACAATTATCATAACCTATTACAAAACCTTAAACATTAATCAAAACATAATCAAACCACTAACCAAGCTTCATCTACACCCAAGGAGAAAAGTTTAGCTGCTCATGATCGGGGCTGAATCACCGGAGGTCTTCGTTCCTTCCATGCGCAGCCAAAATCCAAGTTGAATGGTATGAGAGAGATGATAGAGGGATGAAAGAGAGAGATGAAGTATATGAGAGGCTAGGTTAGGTCTGGATATCTCCAAGAAGTCTGAAAAGTTCCTTTAAATACTGACTAACAAACCTACTAAAATTGAACTCTCCAAAAACAACTTAAAAAACAGTTAAAATTCGCGTGCACGGCTCCCGAGGACCCCCCTATCGATAGGCAAGGGATAACCTATCGATAGGAAACAAAAAATGGAAAACATCTGCTCTGTCTATCGATAGGCTGGCTGTCTGGCTATCGATAGACAAGCCCTATCGATAGGCCAGCTATCGATCAACTCCAAGTTGCCCCATTTGCTTCGTTTGTGCTTCCAAAAGGTGCCCAGGTACTTCCTTGCATCTTTTTGAGTGTTTTTCCTTCCCTTTGACTCCACTTGTAGCTTCATCCGGGAACGTTTGCAGAGAACCCACCTCAAAAGTGCTCGAATTACTGCTTTTATGAAGAATTCCTACAAAACACGGGGAAAAACAATAAGTTCATGGTTTATGACTATTAAATAACAAAGTTCAAGTAAAATCTGGTAATAATAAGTCTAAAAGACTCAATAAGTGCATTGATTGCAGAGCAATCACACCCTCCAACTTAAACTTTGCTAGTCCCTAGCAAACCACTGAATCTTAAAATAATATTAAAATAAAGAAAAACTAACTATCCATAAACAATAAAACTAAATAAAAGCCACTTTCGCAGGGAATCGCGATTGCATTTAGCGTATGCAACAAGCCTTTAAACCCCTAGGTTACCCCTAGTGGACGAGTTATAGTCTCGTGAGGGTTTGCAGAAAGGACACCCACAAACATAAAGACTGACTCAATAATAAACATTATAGAAAAGACTCAACGAAACACGCAAACCCAACAGATAAACAAATCTCATACCTGATTACTCGAACATAACATGCATATTACACCACTGAAAATACATAACTCGTGTACTACTAGGACTAGTTCTGAATAAACAAGTTCTCAAATGTGTATGTGGGTGTAACCAATGGTGAATGAACCTGTAGTGTTTAAAGCTCATAAAAGTAACCCTGTGGTGAATTTCAACTTCAAATTCTCTCTATGGTGTTCACTCTCAAAAAGAATATATCACTGAAATGGGTCTGAGGAATGTAGATTGTCCCATAAAGAATATATAAGTTGGAAAACTCATACATAAAGCTCAAAGAATAGAGAGTACTGAAATAAGAACAATTATGCACCAAAATTCACTAATTTATAACACACATATGGCATGGAAATAAATAATATTCATAAGGGAACAATAAGCCGAATTAAAATAGAAACCAAGGACTTGTATTAGCTGTAATGTACTTGGGTTACAAAAAGAATAGGTTTACCAAAATTAGGATGATTTAATAATATGGTTCAGGAATCTACCCTAAATCATCCTCCTATACCTATACCCCAAAACGACTGACTCCAAACTAAACTAAACAAAAAAAAAAAAAAAAAACTGATTGACTAACTGACAACAAAACCTATAACTAAACACCACCCTCATCAGCATCAGAACGCTGCTCAACTCGAGCTCCCATCTCATCTTGTGGACCCTCCGGTACCACATCCTCTGCATGAGTATCCCCAGCTGGGATCGCAACTCCAACCTCATCAGGCTCATCAAACAGTGCAAAATCAGCGGCAGTGAGAGATAGCTCCTGCTGAATACGCCAAAGAACTCTCTGCCGGGCAGACTGACGCTGCAGCTCGATATGCTCCTGCTCTCGCATAATAGTCTGCTGCCCTTCCAAAAGCTGCTGAAGCATACTCTCAACACTAGGCTGTGCAGGCATACTGGATGGCTCACCCTCGACAGACGGCTCGAGTGGCTCAGATCCTGGCTCACTAGCAGAGACAACCGGCTTCTTCATCTTCTTCATTCCCCCACTTGCCTGTGCTCTAGCGGCTTTCTGAGCCCGCTCAATAGTAACCGGAGTGATAGGACCCTCGCCCCATAAAAATGTCTCTTCGGAATCCACTCCAGCTTCTATACAGAATTTGGTAATCATTTGGGGAAAAGACATGTTGTTGCGAGGACGGGCAGTGATGTAGGACTTAATTTCATTGAAAATTAAAAGTGCAATGTCCATAGTTGTTTCTGCCATGAACTCGACTAAATACTGCATTGCATCCAAAGAAGCTAAGGTATCTGTCCCACGAGGTCAAAGATTTGCAAATAAAATTTTATTCATCGCCGCATATTCAGGTTTCAAGTTACCGGCGGAAAACAGCTTTCCCTCTCCCTTATTCACATCAATACAGGCGAGTTCTGCACAAACTAGAGGACCCTTCAGAGGAAAGCCTCCATGGGGAAATTCCACAGATGATGGGACGGGCCGTGTACACCCCAGATAGGTGGCAATCATATCTATGGTGATCGTGACAGTGTGGTCTCCAATCTCAGCAGAAATAGACTCATCGTCAAGCTCATCCTCCCTCGCCGCAATGTAAAACTGGCACACTAAAGAGGGTTTGTATCCCTCGCCCTTCTCCATCCAAGCTGGTAATTCACGCCACAGTAATTTCTGCACAATGAAACTGTCTGCACCAAAAGAAACAGCACTAACATAGCGCTCGCAATTGAATCTGCGAGACTCAATAAATTCTTCCCAAAACTGGAGATTTCCCTTCTTTTTCTTCGGAGGGGGAACAGCAGGCATGCGCCGAGTCTGAGTGCCAGCCTCTTTGGCTGGTCTCGTAGCTCGTGCGGGTGCATCAACGGAATTCACATCATCAGAATATGCACCCGAAATATCACCTGTTGGCCGTCTATATCCTGGATCCGAAGCGGAATCACTGAAATCGGTACTCGACTCCGACGACTCATCCCTAACTCTCTTCCCCTTCTCCGAGTATGTGGCAGCAGCTCGGCGAGGTCTAGGGGGTGCAGGAGCAGCCTGTTCAGAAATCCCTACACTCTTCAATGGTACTACTGCAGGTTTTGCCTTTTGAACAGCCCTAGTCTTGTCCGTCTTACCCTTCGAAGCAGATCGGGCGGTTTGCTTTAGTTCTGCCATGTTCTAAAACCAAAATTTAACTCTCAATACTTCAGTCACAACAGCCTCGTAAACTATTTCAACCCAATGCACAGCAAGTTAATCAACAAACACAGTAACAGCACAACACTGCAGCTCAACAGTTTCAATTCTGCAATTCTCCACTACTCAATCCCCAAACGCAACAACAATTCAAACTCAATTCTATGAAGATCCACAACCGCACCTCACTCACAATCACTTCACAACCGTAATTCGACCTCTAACATCCAATAATAGTAGTGCCAAAAAAAAAATAACAGAGTAAATTATCAAATATGTAGGGTCACCATAGTTTTAGCAAAAGTCTTAAAATTGGAATTATGGAAGTTTGATGGTTGGGAAATTGATGTGAGTGTTTGGATTTTAATGGAAATAGGGTTTTGGTCACTTAAAAAAAAAGGAATAAAATGGAGTTTGACTAGCTGGGATGAGGGTTTATGTGAGGTGTTGAATTGGGAAAATGGAAATGATGAAGGTTTGGGAAGCTTACCGGCGGTGAGGAATGTGTCGACAACAACTATGGTGGTTTGGGATTGATATGTGTTGCTGGCGGTGGAATGGTCTGCTCTGAGATGGTCGACGGCGACAATAGAGTTGGTCGGCGGCAAGTGAGTTGGTCGGCGGCAAGAGAAAGCTTGCCGGTGGTTGACTGGTCGGCGGCGGGATTTGGTTGGCTGGCGATGGAGTTGCCGGCTGTGGAGTATGATTTTTGGGGAAAGTGGGTTTAAGTTTGAAAACCAAAAACTATAACCTAAGGTAAAACAAATCGGGCTTTGACTGCTGGGTAAAAAAAAATTTTATTATTATTATTTTTTTTTTATTTGAGCAAGCCTATCGATAGGCTAAACCCTGGGCTATCGATAAGGTCGAAATTTCCTTGCACTCCCCCCTGTCTATCGATAGGGATGCTCTGAGATCGATAGGTCACCTATCGATGAGACAAGCTTTTCAAATTTTTTCAATGTTTCTTCATCCACTAGCTTCCAAAGCACTGACAACACCCTTTTCACAAAAAATTTCACCCTGCAACTGACTTTCGGCATATTTGGCACTGATGATTCTTTCTTCTCATTCCTGAACTGCCTGAAAACTGCTTTAAACCAAGACCCGAATATACAGAACCACAACCAAACCCTTCTTAGGATCCTAGTGCAAGAACGAATGGATATGGAGGCTCAAACATGGGTTCAAGTAGAGACTCGACTTGACAGACTTGATAGACCGACGACACAGGCTCAAGGACTCAAAAGAAAGCCTTGATTTCAAATTCAATTATGCATTATGTTCCCAAATGATCAGAAGTTATCCATGCTATAATGTGCATATAATTCAGCAAACATCGATGCATAATTTTAAAACGAAAAACCAAATACACTGAAATGATTAAAGAGTATTATTTAACCCAAGAAAGGTATGTATGGCTCAAAGTAAGCATAAAGGGTTATAAGTCTCCATTCTATTTCAAAGTTACCATTTATATGCTAAATTCATCAAGGAACATTTCACCAAGGTCTGTGCATGTGTCTTATTTGAGAACAAGTTCAATTATCACTAGAGCCTTATTGTGCATTTATTATGATCCAATGGGTATAAAATATGCATGAAAATTGGAGAAATCAGCATAATAAATTGATCCATAAAAAAAAATGACACTATTAAAATAAATCATAAACATGCAAATATATAACATATAAATGATAACAATCATAAATCATAAACATGCAAATATAGAACATATAAATGATAACAAACATAAATGCAAATGAAATAACACCCCCCTCCAACTTAAAACCCAACATTGTCCCCAATGATGGAGAACACCAAAGAACGGACTGAGAAGGGCGGATCATTCAAGTACCGAACAAAAACTAACAAAAACTAATCGACACAGGGACTCTAAAAAAAAAAAATTCGACACATGGGTTTCCTCCCAAGAAGAGCTAAGTTTAACGTCCTCAGCCAAACGTAGTGGTAGTTCCCAGTCGAACTCATAAGTGGGGTCCTCAAGATTCATGGACTCAACCACCATACCATCCCGAGTCAAATCCCCATTTCCAAAGCCTTCGATGTAGGGCTTAAGCCTTTGGCCATTCACCGTAAATGAAGAACCATTATGGGGATTGTGAATCAAAATAGCACCGTGGGGAAAGACATTGGTAACCGTGTAAGGCCCATCCCATCGAGACCTTAGTTTGCCCGGAAATAATCGCAACTTGGAATTAAAAAGCCAAACTCGTTGACTAGGCTCAAAAGATTTTCGAGTAATATGTTTATCATGAAATTCCTTCATTTTGGCCTTATAAATTTTTGAACTTTCATATGCCTCGTTGCGAATTTCCTCGAGCTCACTAAGTTGAAGTCGGCTGTGATAACCCGCTTCCTTCATTTCAAAATTAAACTGACGAATAGCCCAAAGGGCTTTATGTTCGAGCTCAACGGGAAGATGGCATGGTTTTCCATATACGAGCCGGTAAGGGGACATGCCAATGGGAGTTTTATAAGCTATACGATAAGCCCAAAGAGCATCGACAAGTCGCAAGGACCAATCTTTACGGTCGGGCTTAACCGTTTTATCCAAAATATGTTTTATTTCCCGATTGGACACTTCCACTTGCCCACTAGTTTGGGGATGATATGGGGTCGCGACTTTATGGGTAATGGAGTATTTGGCAACAAGTGCCGCAAAAGGTTTATTATTAAAGTGTGAACCTCCATCACTAATGATAGCCCTAGGACACCCAAATCGAGAGAACACGTTCTCTTGAAGAAACTTCAGAACTACCTTATGATCATTTGTCCTAGTGGTAACTGCCTCTACCCATTTAGACACATAATCCACAGCCACTAGGATGTATTCAAAACCATGAGAGATGGGAAAAGGTCCCATAAAATCAATACTTCCTTAGGCATTGAACCATCAGAATTCAAACCGTCAGGGCAGACTGTGAGAGCATATGATAACACTCGAAGATAAGTAGTGGGCATGGTCACTTTATCTCTAGCTATTGGGCCTGTAGAGTTCCAAGTCGATTTTCAAGTGCTAGACGTACCTGCTTGTTTCAATCTTCTACTTGGTAGGCCTTGGATCCATCCAATTGGGACTGTGCCTTCTTCCCTCCATCAAAAGGTTAAGTTCCCCTACAAAGGTTCAGTAGTGACATTGAAGGGAGATTCTGAGATCACTCCTACCCGTGTACCTATCTGTGAGATCAAACCAGAGATCGAAGAAGTACCATTGACAGGCTTTGAATACATACAGTGTGTAGAGGTTGAACCAGGATGTAAAGAGAAGATAGTGCTAGACTGTAGTCCATATGGGAACATGCAAGTAGGTCAGATCATGAAGAATATGGGCTTCTTTCCAAGAATGGGCTTAGGTCGTCGTTATCAAGGCACGCCTGATTCTATCGAGTACCCCTCAGTAATTTACCCTTTCGGATTGGGTTATCAAAGTACCAAAGTTGACAGAAAAGAGATGGCACAGAAAAGAAGAGAAAGACAGTTAGCTAAAGAAGAAGGACGAGTCCCTAACCTCACTCTGAAACCTTACCGACCCACTCTGAATGGGGCTTTTGTCAAAGAAGGGGATGATTTCCCTTATTGTGGGTTCCCCGAGCCTATTTACCTTGAAGATCAGAAAGCTAGAGTTCCTGGGTTCGAAATCTTCTTCAACACACCATTACCTCTCTCTCCAACTACCTTCACAGCCGAAAAGCATGCAGAGTTTGACTGGGTCGACCATATGGATGAAGTCGCCATAGGGGCTATGTTCAAAGAGATCGCCTGCATCGAAGAGCATGTTCGTAAACCTAATCTTATTCACCTCATTGAAGAAACCTCCAATCCATTGACCAACTGGAGCCTCGAGTATGAGCCTCGAGTTGAAGACTCAGTCGCGGAAGATTCACTACCATCAGATGATAGCTTGTAGGATTTCTATACTTTCTTTCCATAGGATCATAGAATAGGACTCTTGTTTTTCCTTTTTCAATAAAATCATCCCTCCTTTATTAAGAGGCGAATGATAGCTTAGTTTTTGTTATTCTTCTTTCTTCACGATTAATAAAGTATTCATCATATTATAGTCTTCATCTAAAGCAGCAGGGATTCGATATTTTTATCAAATCAAAACCTTCAAAAGCACTAAAACATTTTCTTAAATATTTCTTAAAACTATTTTTTTTCATTCTTTGCATTTGCAGCTTATCTCTTCTGTCTTCTATGAGTATATATGGCATGAATATAGATCCTAGAGAGGGTGTTCCCCCTGAGTTTGAACAAAGAAGGAAAATGGAACATGCTCGACCCAATGTGGATAAATTAATATCAGTTAATTTAGGATCCGATGAATCGCCTAAAATAATTAACATTGGGGCAACTCTGTCACCACAAGAACAAGAAAAGTTGGTAGGATTGTTGAGAGAAAATATAGAAGTATTTGCATGGTCGTACAAGGATATGCCAGGAATAGACACGGACATAGTACAACACTTTATCCCTACTAATCCGGGGATTAAGCCGGTGAAGCAGAAATTAAGAAGAATGAAGCCAGAGTGGGCCCTGAAAATCAAGGATGAATTAGTAAAACAAATGAACGCTGGATTTCTCCAAGTAGTGGAATACCCCGAGTGGTTAGCTAACATTGTGCCGGTGCCTAAGAAAGATGGGAAGGTTAGAATGTGCGTAGACTTCCGAGATTTGAATAAGGCGTGTCCTAAAGATGATTTCCCATTGCCACACATAGATATCCTGGTAGATAGCACCGCCGGTCATGCTCTGTTATCCTTCATGGATGGGTTCTCAGGTTATAATCAGATAAAGATGGCCCCTCTAGATATGGAGAAAACTTTCTTCATCACTCAATGGGGGACCTTCTGTTATCGAGTTATGCCCTTTGGCCTAAAGAACGCCGGTTCTACCTATCAGAGGATGGCAACCACCTTATTACATGATATGATTCATAAGGAAGTGGAGGTGTATGTGGATGATATGATCGTGAAGTCTAAGGATCAAGAGAGTCATTTTGATGCTCTAAGTAAGTTCCTTCAAAGAATTAAGCAATATAACCTCATAATGAATCCTCAGAAGTGTGCCTTCGGAGTAACTGCGGGGAAGTTGCTAGGGTTTATGATCACTCAGAAAGGAATAGAAGTCGACCCGGGGAAGATTAAAGTCATCACGGAGATGCAGCCGCCAAAGACAGAAAAGGAGATTCGAGGATTCTTAGGCAAAGTTCAGTTCATCAGTCGATTTATAGCACAGCTGACCATGATTTGTGAGCCTATCTTTAAGCTTCTTAAGAAGGATGTGCCCACGAAGTGGAATGACGCGTGCCAAGAGGCCTTTAAAACCATCAAGAGGTACTTGAGCAATCCACCAATATTAGTTCCCCCGCGGCAAGGTGAGCCTTTGCTACTTTATTTAGCACTCACTGAAACTGCGATGGGAGCTATGTTAGCTCAGTATCTCCCAGAAACTCGAAAGGAGAATGCGGTGTACTATTTGAGTAAGAAAATGACTGACTATGAGGTTAAATATGATGCATTGGAGAAGACATGTGTGGCATTGGTGTGGGTTGATTGCATCATATATTTGCATATTTCTATTGCATTATTCCCACCATATTGTGCATACTTTAGCCATTATATTTGTGAATATATATAGTTTTAATGGTTTTTATGTTTTTGCCGTTTTGTAGGTAAAGTGCCATAAAGTGCATGCTTTTGCATGTAAAGAGAGAGCTCGGATTCAAGCCTTGGAAGTCATCAAAGGTCATGAGACTTATGTGACATACTTCTAGGTGTGTTTTGATGCCACATATCAAATTTCAAAGCTAAATGCCAAGTGGTTTGGGAGATATGGGCAAATGAAGTCATGAAGTATAAAAAGCGACCAATCTGGACATTTTGGTAAAACTGATTTTCTCCGGATTGAATCAGACTATGAGACTACCATGGTTGGAAAGAAGACTTCTCAAGCTTCGCGTGCATATAAAGAACGTCCAAATCCGACTCCGAACGAGAACGATACAAGCATTTGAAGTTGTAGCATTTTACCGAGCATATTTTACCGAGCATTTTGGCCCCATAAAATTTCAGCAAGCCACTACTACCGATAGTTACACTTTCCAACTATCGGTAATGCTATCATGCATCCAATCTTATTTTATCCGGAATTGCACCACTACCGATAGCATCCAATTCGCATTATCGGTAATTCTAGCATGTTCTTAATTTTCCGAAACCCGTAGACTTGCACTACCGATAATTCAATTTCGCATTATCGGTAGTGGGATTTTGCTTAGCCATTAAGCAATCTTTTTGAGGGCATTTTGGTAATTTTTACTTAAAAGATTTTTTTTTTTACTTTTTGAAGCTAGTCTCCTGGAGACTTCCTCTCCTCTCTTCTCCTCCTCTCACGCCCACTCTCATCTTCTCTTCATTTTTTTTTAGTTTTTAGCTTAGATTTCTATTATCTTAGATTTTAGTTAGTTTTTAATTTATTTTCATTGTAATTTCATTTTCTTGTATTTTCTTTGTATTAGAACAACTTTGTGTTATTTTTAATTTATGTAATTTATTTTCATAGTTTCAATTTCAAATCAAAGTCTTTAGTTTAATTTACTTTAAATCTGTTAATTTTCAAGTCATGAGTAGCTAAATTCTAAACAGCTGGGATTGATGGGGGATGCTTGATTCATATATGAGGTACTAATTTCTCAAACATATCCTAACTTGACAGATTTGGATATTCGTACTAAACATAGTATTTGTTCACGATCCACAATGAACTGCTAACTTTTACCATCTGTTGACAGGATTTCTTGCCATAGGTAGTCCTTAGTACCGAAAGCGTTCCAAGTGTTTGTAAAAATGTCTCAAAGAGTGTTTATCATGAATATCCTATTTCTTGAACAGTTGGATAGTTTTTATTGTCAAATCTTCCATTCAGACCATTCTTCAATGTAATCTGGATGAGTATTAATTGTGAAAAATTAGAACCAAGGATGTGGACAAGTTGAACTCTAAATCCCAGCTCTTTTATTTAATTGTTTTAATATTAATTAGCTTTTATGTGTTTAATATAAACAACTTTCAAACCAAACCCCCATGATTTTTATTTTCTTTTTCTCGAATCTGAACAATTTTCAAAGGGATTTGTAATTTTTCTTGACTGCCTATCCCTATGGATATGACCATGGGTACTCCCATGAATTACTATGCTTGCAACAGATAGATCCTACGCTTGGGATTGAACTGCACTTCTTACGCGCAAGCATGGGTTACCCAAAAGCTCCGCCATTACATGCTGTCTTTCCAAGTGCAACTCATTAGTCGCATGGACCCCCTGAAGTACTTATTGGAGAAGCCAATGTTATCTTATAGGACAGCCCGTTGGTTATTGCTATTATCAGAGTTCGACATTCAATATGTGGTGCAGAAATCAGTAAAAGGGAGAGCGGTGGCAGAGTTTCTAGCAGATCATCCATCGTCAGTAGAAAGATCGTCTGAGTACAGTTTCCCAACGAAGAGATTCTAGAAGTAAGTAAAGAGCCTTGGAAAGTTTTCTTCGATGGGGCTCATAATAAGAGAGAATGTGGAATAAGCGTGTTGTTAGTCACACCAGAGAATAACTTGATACCATTATCTGTCAGGTTATCCTTTGATGCCACTAATAATATAGCCGAATATGAAGCTTGTATCCTAGCATTGGAAGCTGCCTTAGAGTTGGATGTGAAAGAATTAGAAGTATATGGGGATCCCGCCTTGATCATATGTCAGACTAGAGGAGAATGGAAGACTCGGGATAAAAAGTTGTTACCCTACCATGAATACTTAGAGACCTTGGTGAAAGAATTCCGTCGAATCGACTTCTTTTATCTGTCTAGGTTAAAGAATAAGTTTGCGGATGCCCTAGCCACTCTAGCATCCATGGTAGATATCCCTAAAGATGAAGGTGTAACTCCTCTCATTATCGAATCCCGAGAAGAGCCAGCCTATTGTTGTGTTATCCAAGAAAAAGAGCCGAATGATGGAAAGCCATGGTACTATGACATTCAGCAGTTTGTAGAAAAAAGAGAATATCCGAAAGAGGCGTCATCTATAGACAGAAAGACCATAAGAAGGTTAGCCAGTCAGTATATTCTGTGTGGAGGGAAGCTGTACCGGAGATCACACGACGGAGTGCGTCTGTTATGCGTCAATGAACAAGAAGCTGAAAAAATAGTATTGGAAGTACATGAAGGGGCTGGGGCTCCGCATATGAATGGATACATGCTAGCTAAGAAGATCGTGAGGTTAGGGTATTATTGGTCAATCATGGAGAGGGATTGCCATTTACATGTCAAGAAGTTTCATAAATGTCAAGTGTTTGCAAGTGGAAAACATCAACCCTCGATGCCATTCACTACCATGTCTTCGCCATGGCCATTTGCAACATGGGGCATTGACATCATTGGCAAGGTAACCCCTGCAACATCAAATGGGCACGAATACATCCTGGTCGCAATAGATTATTTCACCAAGTGGGTAGAAGCTGCATCCTACAAGACATTGAATGCCAAGCAAGTAGCGAGGTTCATACAGAATAATATCATCTATCGGTATGGAGTGCCCCACGAGTTCATCTCTGATAATGGACAGCATTTCCGAAAAGAAACCGAAGCGCTCCTATAGAAGTATAGTATCAAGCATCATCGCTCATCTCCTTATAGACCACAAACGAATGGGGCTGTCGAAGCAGCAAATAAGAATCTCAAGTCAATCCTGAAAAATACCACCGAGACTTACAATGACTGGCATGAGAAACTACCATTAGCACTGTGGGGATATCGTACTTCCATTAGATCATCGACCGGGGCTACACCTTTTTCGCTCGTATATAGGATGGAAGCTGTATTGCCTATAGAATTAAAAGTCCCATCATTAAGAATTGCCATGGAGAGTCAACTGGCAGAGGTAGAATGGGTAAGGAACCGGTATGAAGAGTTAGCCCTACTGGATGAAAGGCGATTGAGGGCACTGTACCACATTCAGGGGTATCAAAGAAGAAGAATAACCAAGGCGTTTGGCAAAAAAATGAAGCACAGAGGTTTGAAAAAAGGAGATCTGGTACTGAAGGAGATCCGAGCACCGATCCATGACCCGCGAGGAAAGTTCAAGCCCACATGGGTAGGCCCTTACATCATCAGAGAAATATTGTTAGGCGGAGCCGTAAAGATTGCAGACATTGATGGGAATGAATTCTCTCAACCTACTAATTTGGATCAGTTAAAGAAGTACCACATATAAAAAAAAAATAAAAATAAAAAGATAGCCCGCTAGGTAGAAAACCCGAAAGGGCTGCCTAGGCAAAAGTTAGGGTATTAAAATAAAAAAAAATAAAAAAAATCAAGCTCGCTAAGTAGAAAACCTGAAAAGGCTGCTTAGGCAAAAGTTAGAGCAAGTAAAAAAAAAGAAGAAGTGGACTTCTTCAATTTGATTCATGAACTACGAAGACCTGATTCCCCAAATATCACAAAGAGTTAGAGAAAAATGACAAAGCATTGTATCAAGGACGGGGATACGTAGGCAACCCATAAAGTTACTTTGGGTGCTGTCTATTTCTTGTAAAAACATCAAAAGTTTGGTTCATTTGTAATTATTAAGGGATATTTGTTGAGATTTTAATAAGATTGATATTTATTCATCCATAAAGGGTAGAAACCTTTTGAAAGATTTATTACATGCCATATGTGTCCATATTTCCTACTTTCTTCAAATCTTACATTGCTCAAAAAAATAAGAAAAACCCTAATCTACTCTAAGTCCTTCTCGCTCTGCGGGCTTGGGCCTCATTCTCATTTCCCCTGTTTCTTTTAGTTGTCCTAACTCGTGGCGCATCTGGTTGAAGTGATGAACCCGCTGACTGAGCTGTAACTCGAGAACCATAAACAAGGCTTTGAATCTTATCTTTCATAGCCTGCACCTTCAAACCCAAGTCTTGTTTAAGCCAAGCCCGATACTCCCCATCAAGTCTAAAAGGCCATTGCAATCCCCTATCTGACTCATACTTAAGCCTGAAGCTCATTTCTTTATAGCCCAAGATACCAAAAAAGGAGTAGCTGCCTCTACCCCATGAACATGCCCTTTGATAAGGAGGTTTGTTTGAGCACGGCCCATTTGGCGAAGTACATGAGAAGCCCAGTAAAACGATGTATGATTTAGGCCCATAAGCTTCACCTGACAACATCCCGAAGTGTGTAGTACATACTCTTCACCACAGTCCCATAGAGCCACATGCCACTAAATATCTCTCCAAGTCAGAGAAGAGAAGAAGATGATCATGTCCTGAATAGAGCGATGCTCAAGAAACAAAAGCTTATGCAAACAATAGGTATGGGACAAGTATTTGGGCCCATCAAAAGGAGTGATCAGCCTGAGTCTCTCAACCAACCATATCTGAAGGAGAATGGGGCTACCCCTAATGCAAGAAGCAGAGTTGGATTGGAAATGGTCAAGCCCATTTAGAGTTTCAGCTAGCACTAGAGGGATGATGTTATGAGACTTCGACAATGCCAGAATGAGTTCAATGGAGTTTTCCTGGATATATGAAGAAGCTTCCCTAGGCGAGAGTTCAAAGAGAGAAGAAAATGTTTGGAAGTAACCTCGACGGATGGTAGGAAAGATGAAAGGGCCACTAGCAGAGATATTCATCAAGGCACAAAACTCTTCAAATAAAGGATATACGTCTTCACAGTTGAAGCGAAACACATGAAGATCAGAGTCCCAGAAGTGGATCACAGAGTTGAGAAGTTTGTCTTCAAGCTTCACATGACAGAGAAAGAACCATAAAGTCAGGCCGAATCGTGCGAACACCTTCTTGTCTTCTGCCCGCATTCTTGCTACAAATAGGTTGATGATCAAGTTGAGAGCTTCCATTGTGTTTAGTGTGATGAAAGTGAGCATAGAGGTGTGTTTTTATAGCTTTTTAGCAAAGAAATCGAGTTAGAGGCGAAGTAGAACACTCAAAAGGTTAAAAAACGTCAAAATAATCAAAAAATGGAAACCAGGGTCGATGACCATCCCCCAAAGAACGGCCAACCATCCATGAAGGGATGGTCATCCATCCCTGATCCCAATTTTTGCCTAATTTTGACTTTTTCGAGACTTTTCGACGCCCGGTTTGACTTTTCGCTCAATTTTCGTCAATTTTGACCTATTTTCGGGTTTAAATTGAACCAAAAAAGCAATTGAAACATATTTGTATTCTCATTAGGATATAATTACATGCTAATCAGGGTTTTTAGTGCATACATAGAGAAAGAGTTACATAGAAAATCCTAAGCAGGCCTCCTATAGGCCTAATAGTACAAAATCATCTCCGCTGGGATGATTTCCTCGTTCCCCGTGAACCTGACGCCTCGTGATCCTCTCTCGATCCATGGCGCTCCTGTGAAGGCTGGCTAGAAGCCTACAAACCCAAAGCTTAGGTGAGATTGGTGAAGAATAAAATCACCTGTTTTGACTCATTTCCTTTCAATTTTTGATTTAAGAAGTGTATTTGATCAAGATTGAATGATATTTGATGATTGAATGAAGAATAAAGAAGATTTGATGCATACCAAAATGAGAATTGAGCAATTGTGAATAGAGAAGTTCACATAAAATGATGAGTTTTTAGTTGAAAACCATGAGATATAGAAATGAATGAGTGAAAAGATTGTGTAAAAAAGTTTGCAATCATGAAATGATTATGAATACATTTGATGTGGTGAGCTTATGAGACCCATGAAGGGGATTATGAAGATGAGTGAGCCCATGAAGGAAATGGCTAATAAGAAAAGCCCATTTTTGAGGCCTAAAACCTTGAGATCATGAAGAATTGATGAAGTATACATGAAATGTATATAGGAA
The DNA here is from genome assembly GCA_017140935.1 of Hamamelis virginiana. Taxonomy (NCBI): domain Eukaryota; kingdom Viridiplantae; phylum Streptophyta; class Magnoliopsida; order Saxifragales; family Hamamelidaceae; genus Hamamelis; species Hamamelis virginiana. The sequence goes on along the minus strand of JAESVK010000606.1, from coordinate 1,384,020 downwards.
TGATATCAAGTAATGTGGATCATGATAAGATATGATATGATATTTGGAAATGAAATTTCCAAAAGGATTGAAAATCCTTGAGATAATTAGAAATGAAATTTCTAGTAATGAGACGAAGACTCCCAAATTTTTATGATAATTGGAAATGTAATTTCCAAAAGGATTGAAAATCCTTAAGTTGACTAGGAATGAAATTTCTAGTAATGAGCCGAAGACTCCCAAATTTTTATGATAATTGGAAATGCAATTTCCAAAAGGATTGAAAATCCTTAAGTTGACTAGAAATGAAATTTCTAGTGATGAGTCGAAGACTCCTAAATTTTTATGATAATTGGGAAATGAAATTTCCAAAAGGATTAAAAGTCCTTGAAATAACTAGAAGTGAGACTTCCAGGAAGAGAGAATTTGAAGCGAAGCTTTCAAAATAATTTTGATAATTGGTTCGATTATCCCTCTTTTGTCGTGGCAAAAATGGGATGTCATTTTTCGTTGATATTCACTGGCGAAGCCATGAACATCAACAAGGGGCTTCTGTAGACATTCATTTTTGACCACGAGTATGATCATGAATGGTTGCCTGTGATTAGAGGTAAAATAGGGTGTTAAAACCCTAAGTTGCCAGTTTTACCTTTTTGAGTAGTTAGGTAGAGGTCATTATCACATGTAGGTTTTTAGGTCAGATTGAGTTGGTTCTTTTTGCATTAGGTTTTTAGAGAGTCTAAGAGCATCCCTGCAAATTTTCATGGTATTTTGAGCCAGGCTTGATAGAAAATAAGGCCTTTTGTGACTGAAGGGCAGTTTTGTCCTTTGAATCATAAAAGCCCTGAATGACTGTCGATCTTGTTTCAAAAGGCCTCGAGTCTTTGGCATAGATATTTAAGGTGGATTTGGTAACTAATTTGATCAGTGGCAAGGCCTGTTGAGCCTTCTGGCTCACATCTGGCTCTCAAAGCTCGAAAAGCCCTTTCAAAGCCCAGATTAGGGTTTCGACCGGAAGCGACCGGGATTCGATATTTTTTATCAAACTAAAGCCTTCAAAGGCTTCAAAACACTTTCCTAAAACATTTTAAAACTTGTTTCAAGAAGAAGAAATGATTTCGAAAGCAATCGGTTAGCAAATTTCAAAACTTTAATTTGGGCCCGGCAGGCTCTAAACAGCTAATCGGTCGACTTTTTCCTAAACCTTTGACCTTGGTCAATTTATTTTCACTTCAAACACTTCTTAAAACATGGAGAATCGAATCACGATCGTTTCGGCGCTTGAATCTTCAAATTTGGACTTAAAACGGGTCCGAAAAGCCGAAAAAAGTCTAAACCGGGTCAAAACAGGCTGAGGAAAGTCAAAATAGGCTAAATATGGAATGGAAGACCGATGGCCGTCCACCTAGGGACGGCCAACCGTCCATGAAGGACAGCCAGCCGTCCTAGAGTGGATGGTCATTGATTTTTTTTCGCCAAAAAATGTAAAAATCACAGTATTTTCCCTGCCAGGACTCTTCCAAGCCCTGCCATGTGTCCAGTTCGGCCATGAGGGCTTTCGAATGAGTATGAACACCTTGGAAGACTGATTTTGAACCCTTGGATCATTCCTATGAGATTTAAACTCAGACATTGATCAAACTTAGGCCTCCCTATAAATAGAGGACCCTGAAATCAGTTTCAACACAGAAAAAGTTTTAGAGAGCTAGCTTGGAGAGTAGAGGCTTGAGTAATTGCACAAGCTTCCCCCATAGCACTCTAGCTTAAGATTTAGAGTCCTTGAGGTCCTTGGAGTCCTTGGAGCTTGAGGAGAAAGTTTGAATCTTGAGGAGAAGGCTTGAAGCAGAGGTTAGTAGTTTAAAGTTTTGCAGTTTTCTTTTCTCTTCTTCTTCTTCTTCTTCTTCTTTAATCATGCTAGGTTAGGTTTTTATTAGTATGCATATAATATAGTTTATTGTTAATATAGGATTTAGTTTATTTTTAAATATGCATAATAGGATTTAGTTTATTTTCTTAGCATGCATAATAGGATTTAGTTTATTTTTTAATATGCATAATAGGATTTAGTTTATTTTCTTAGCATGCATAATAAGATTTAGTTTATTTTTAACATGCATAATATGATTTAGTTTAATATGCATAATAGGATTTAGGTTATTTTTTAGTTCATATGATTAGAATAATAGGGATTAATTTATTAAACTAGTTTTTCTTAGTTTTTTTTCTTTTTTAATGCATGATAGGAGTTAGTATGCATATTTCTCCTTTTTTTTTTTTTTTTTTCATCCTTCCATAATCATACCATACTAGTATTAGGATTTATTTTATATGATAACATATTAGTTTCATGCATGTTATTTTCTTAAGGTTAGGAAAGTATATTAATCTATTTCTTTTTTTTTTAGTTAGTTTTATATTGTTACCATGTTAGAGATACATGTTAGGTTTGTATTTTAATTATGTCTTGTTTGGGATGATATGACTTGTGTTCGAGGGAGCATGCAAAGGTAAGTCCCTTCCCTTGTGATTAAATATCAAGTTTTGATGCATATTAGGTTGCATTTAGTACATATTTTTATCACTTTTTATTCATTATTTTAGGGTTTTGAGTACACTTTTTGGTTACTTTCAAATCTGTCCATGGATTTAAAGTGACCTAAAAGTGTATTAAAACTCACTTTTTAGGCCAAAATCAATATAGAAACATGCCTAGGTTCACATAGAATAACTAGATTGCATTTAGGACATTTTCATGCATTGTTTACACTTTTGATGATATTTTTTTATTTATTTTCCAGAAATTCCAGCATGCATATTTTAATGTTTTAGGTATTTAGACTAACCTAAGATTAGCTAGAAACCCTAGGATTAGGGGGGCCACTTGATCCCACTTAAGACTATTCTTTGTTGTAAGAATTTTTATAGTAATAGAGTTTTACTTGGTTTAGGATTCTACTTCGAGAACAACTCTAAAATTTTGAAAGTGTTTAAAATGAAATGAAATTCCATCTCTTATGCAAAGAAAAGTGTTTTAATCAAATTCAAACTCTCGAAACTAGAGTCCTAGATAAGATAGAGTTCTTTTGGCTATATAGTTCATTACAATAGGAGAGTCCTAAGGTAATCGAACTACGTGGACTTTGATCTTTGTCAAGCAATTGATAAGGTACGTAGGCAGTCAATAGGGCGCAAGTCCAATCTTAGGTTGACTTCTAGTCTCCTAAGACCATTAGGATTGTGTATACTTTCATACTATATATTATTATTATATATTATATATAATATTTTGTGATTGATTAGATAACTAGGATTGTTTTGAAAAGATTTTGATAAAGCCCAAACTTAATTAGAAGACCTTTAATTAGGGCGAGGTGGGTGCCTACAAGGAGTTCCTTGGAACCTTCCCACTTCGTAACCTAGCCCCCGAATCCAACTTTGATTCGAAAGACCATACTTTTCCAAAATATGGGGTCAATGTTTTATTAAAAATAAAACTCTTTTTTGTGGTTTCCTTGTTCCCTAAAAATAAGGTGGCGACTCCTAGTTTTTTACAAACTCTCATCCCTTTTTCAAAAAATCCTATCTTGAGTGGATAATAGAGAAGGATAAATGTGGATAATAGATAAGAATAAATCGAGACGGATAAACATCATCCACAATCCACTCAAGATAAACATCACCCCAAGAGTGAACGAACGAGAGGCATCCCGATCCAGGTTGGTTGGTTCACAGGTAGTTACGTTCTTGTGCAACTCACCCACTCTGTCTCTGGGTTTTACTTTGGAGACTTAAAAGAAATTATTATTTTTATTATTTTTTATTTCAAAATGTCACTGCCCACCCTTGTCCCATGATAGCTACGTCCCTGGTCTTATGCATAGGTTGTTAGGGTTTGATAGTATCTCATACAGCCTTAACCATAAGGTTGCAATCGATATTCATTGACTCTAATAAGTTATTTATGAAGATAGATGAGTGTACAATAAGGAATTATCACTCTCACTTGATGAGAGAGAATGTCAGGATTAGTTCAAAAAGATAATTCTTAAAGTGAATTTCTGACCAGAGTGATAGGTAGACAGTGAAAGAATTTTCACTACATTTACCTTATTGAGATTATATTTTGTGCAGTTTCAGGCGGATGTCGTAACGCACTTTTTGCATTATTGATAATACGGAGTAAATAAAGAGCCTCCAACATTGAGAAAGTCGTCTTTGCGGTCCCTTAAGCTCTCCTTCAGTAAGTTCAGCTCTCAACTCTGAAGCGCCATGGACTTCAACAGTCAGGTGACGCTCTCTCTCTCTCTCTCTCTCTCTCTATATATATATATATATATATATATATATATATAATATAATATAATGTATATGTTATTGCATTGGGCAAAATTAGGCATCACACGGTTAGCAATTTTGAAGCACTTTCTTGCTTTTGAAAACATATTTTGCATTGATTTTTAGCTCTTGAAAGCATGAATCTACTACTCCCATAAATTCTAACCAAACAGTATTTAGGGTTTTGGATTGCAGCTACCGTTGTGGTACTGTTTGTTTCTATGTGGACTCAATTAGTCTCCTTAAGATTAACCACTTAACCGAACAGTACTTTCTGTTCGAATCACCTTAACATAAAGTCCAGAAGATCACACGCGCGCGCACGAAGAAATTTCAAAGAAATACGATTCTATTCATATAACATTTGTGCGTCTTTTGTTGCAGAAAAACCCCAGCAATTCTTCTTCTTCGCTTTCAAAGCTCGTGCTGTATTCTTTCTGGCAGAGCTCGTGTTCATGGCGTGTCCGCTTCGGCTTAAATATCAAAGGTTCATTTCCATACATTGCATTGGATGCCATTTTTTACATGATATCCATATAATTTGTGTGCTTTTTTGTTTCCTTTGGTAATGATATGCATCGTTAATGGGTAGTTTTGAAAATTCTCTGATGGATAGTTTTGAAAACACAGCACGTACTCATTCTTCATACTTATACTATGTAACGGTGCATAGCATTTTTTTTTTTTTTTTTCACTATTTTTCTCAAAACTTCTCCTTTTTGTTTTATAAATTTTTTATTTTTATTTTGCATAATTGATGTGTAGCTAACGTGGTATTGTGGCATCAGCAGACCACTTGACTTGGCAGCTGACAGGGAGTCAGTCACGCTACTGCCAAGCTATCAGTGCCTATTTTTTTAATATGGCGTTCCCACTTCAGCTATCACTTGGGAAAAATAGTTGGGAAGAGTAGTAATTTTCATTTTTAATATTTATTTATTAGTTGTAATTTGAGTGTAATTATGACCATGGTTAGAGAATTGGGAGACTAGTTGCAATTACTGAGCTGAAATCAATTTGGCAAGAAATTTAGAAATTCATCAACATTTGGAAAGATTTTTCCTTATCATTTTTTGTTTTTTGTTTTTATAATTAATTTGGCTATAAAATAAATTCTTGTGGTCGAAATTTGTTGATGCTGAGAGTTGCACAATGGTCTGAGAAAAGAGGTTTCTGCAGGGAAGCCAAACAAGTCAGTCAACATCCGCAGCACCGATGTGGTGCGGGCAAATGGCTCTCTGACGGTTAAGTCAGACGAATTTCAATGATGAATAATGAGAATGGATGAAGGCTCAATCTGGGGAATCCTACCTCTTACATTCTTCACTTCTCCTTTTATAGAGACCTTGTCAAGACATGTGTTGGCTCACTATTTAGCTGAGGTTACCTTACCCGATCCAGATATTTAGGTTCCACGTGTTTTTGCGCGGGCTGGGTGACACCATATCTTCATGATAATCTTTTGCGTATATTCCCCGGATGGTGGTATGTTGAATCCGTTATAAATGGACAGGTGTCATATATTTGAGGGTGACGACATGCGCCTTCCCTGCACATTGTGTATGAGCCAATCAATATTGGCACATCTGTCCTTTGGCCTCTCACGCTATTGGCGATTGCTTCATGAGGGAGGTTTCACTCACAACTACCAATCTGACCTCGAAATGGTTAACTCCATTTGGTCTGGCTGGAATTCAGCCAGGCCGGTATGGTTGGTTTGGCTTAGATCTACGTAGGTGGGTGTTAGGTGCGCAAATTGTCAATTCTTGGTGGCTCGGTGCTTTACTGTGTTGATGGATTTTCCAATTTCAAAATTCATTATTGTCACCGACTCAGATTTTTATAATTGGTTTTCTTGAATGTACATGTAGGACTTTCCTATGAGTACAAATCTGTCAAACTTGTACAAGGAGAGCAGTTTAGTCCAGGTGAATTTGAAGAGTAATGTTAAATAGTAATCAGCAATTAATATAAGTACCTTACAGTGTAGTTGATAAATTCAAAACCTTATAATTGTTATTGCCTATGGTGCAGAGTTTGAGCAATTAAATCCTCTTCATTTGGTTCCGGTGTTAGTTGATGGTGATTTGGTGGTTTCAGACTCGTATGCAATCTTGCTGGTTGGTCAATCTTTATCAACATCCAATTTTCAGTTTCATGTCATTTTGTTTATATCTCAATTATAAATTTATGTTGATAGTTTTGCACAATTATTTTTGTTTTTTATTAATTAGTACTTGGAAGAAAAGTATCCTGAAAAAGCGCTATTGCCACTTGATCCTCGGCTTAAAGCTGTCAATCTCCAGGTAAGATCTGTAGTGGTTGTTAATCCCTTCTGGCAAAGCCTGTGTGGAGTTATTCAATGAAAAGGAGTTTGTTGTTTCAAATTAGAGGATCTGAAATTGTATTGCTGGATCAGTAAATCAATGCGTTATTCTAAGATTCCTCTTCTGGAAGCATGCTATTGAGCTCCAATATCTGAACATAATTTAATAAAAGATTTGGCAATCAATATCTAACATTCACAAATGAAATGCTGGGTTACTTGAAAGTTACCTAATTAGACGGCCTTGAGCTTTCAAAAGCTTGGTTTTTTGGATCCATGATGTTGAAACCATTGAAACCCTTAAATTTTATAGTCTACCTTCTGTGTGGAAACCATATGCTATCAATTTTTGAGGCATATTGTGGACAGATAAATTGATTCACATCTCTTATGTTTCTGTTTATGGCTTTATGGGAAGGTAGCAAGCTTTGTGATGGTTCAGAAAGAGTTGTATTAAGTTTTTAGTGCTTGTGTTACCATGCTAATAAGTATATTATTTTGCAGGCTGCAAGTATTGTTACCTCTAGCATACAACCTCTTCATATGCTGTCAGTCCTGGTATATTCTTTTTTTATATGAATATTTACATGGATTGTAGTTTCATGTATCATGTGTAAAACTATTCAACATTGTTACTTATGGTCAAACATCTCACATCTCCTTCATTTCTATAGAAGTATATTGAGGAAAAAGTTGGTCCAGAAGAGCGACTTTCATGGGCTCTATATAATATAGAAAAGGGTTTCCTTGGTAAGTATTTCTCTTTAGATATATTTCTCCTTTTTCTCTTCAGATATATTTCAGATCATTATCTATAACTCTTGTATTTTAATATCATAACCTTTTGCTTTGTGTGTGTTTTCTTTATCTCTCTCCTTTTTTTTTTTTCCGGGGTGGGGGTTGTGTTATGTTTGGTAAGCGTTAGTCTCATATCATTTATAAAACCTCAGTTTGCTTGCTAATGTGCTTGTTTTTGTTGCCCTTGCTTAGTGTGGTATTGAACTGTTCTTGTTATTCTATTGCTATTTTGCTTCATTTGCATCAGCAGTGGTGAGAAATAGATAAATCAAGTCCCGTTATGTCATATATGCAACACATATTTCTTGAGATGGGTGTCTAACTATTAATGATGTCCATTTTATTAGTATCTCATTTTTAATGACCTTATCAATCCAAGGAGATGCAATCAGTGTAGAGGTCAGTAAGAATTTAACGTATTGAGCCATGCAATCATCTTTGGGATAATATAAAGTTTACTCTAGTAGATCTTCTTGATAGGATATGCAAAATGTAGGCAGGTTGGGATGCTTTCTTGAGTTTTTTCCGTCATGTTGTGGACTTGTCGCAAGGCGCACATACCTACATTCTGGACTTCAGTAGATTACTTTAATCAATATGCAATAACAGCTGATATCAACAGTCACTTGTAGATCAAATTCCCCTTTATTCTTATATTGTTCAGTGTGCAATTGGGAACTACAAATTACTAACTATAGGGGGACTAAGATAATAAGCACTATATTGACATTCAAAAGTACGAAATGCTTATGGAGGCAAAGTTCTCAATGAATCGCTAATATTTGAAGTGGGCTATTTTTTGTACCCTCATAGTTTTAAGTTTGAGAAAGCCAATACATATTACAAAGTCGTCATTCATTCAAACATTGTAGAAATTTTTTTATAAGATGGCTATTAGACCAAATATGCTTTATGGTACCGAATGTTGGGCAATTAAGAATCATTGACTCATCTCAACAAAGCCTTGATCCCAACTACATGGGGTTAGCTACATGAATCCTCTTTTGCCATTCAGCTATATCAAGGGTCGTATCATCCGTTAAATCTCTAGCACACATGTAGTTGGGATTAAGGCTTTGTTAAGTTGGGTTGAGTATCATTATTTCAACAGTGCAGTCATGTTACTAATGTTGAGTTTCTACCCGTCATTAAAATTCTTATTAGTCAAGAATTTCTGTTACCATGAATATGTTTACAAAATTGGTTGTTGATCTACACTTGTAAAAATTTTATTCAAGAGGCAAATTTGAGTCCTCAATTGATGTGGCTAAATCTAGATCAGTGTTCTAAATTTAAAAAAAAAAAAAAGCTTAAAAACCGGTGTTGTTCTCATATAATATGTGAAACCACCAAAGGGGTTAGCTTAGTCATTTTGAGTTCCTTAACAGTACTAATTAGCTGAAGCATGTCAGTATTTTTTTTTTTCTTCTTTTGAGTGCTCTGCTGTGAAAGTGTTTTGTTTGATTGTTAGTCTTAAGTTCTTATTTTTTATATTGTTCATTCATTATTTTCTTATCGTTAAACTACAAAACTTTGCTACTATATTTGTACTTATATGAATTGTTTTACCATTTTTTACAGCTCTTGAGAAGTTGCTGAAAGATTGTGCTGGCACATATGCTACAGGAGAAGAAGTACACATGGTCTCTTTTGAACTCTCTTTGATCTTTTTTACAATGACACTAATTTCTGTACCATCTCACTGCTTTTTTGTTCTCAAAATCTACGTTATTGATGTGCACTTTCTCATGATAGCTTAACGTATGGGTTTTATGCCCAAATACCATATTGGAAGGGGAGACAAGTATTGTATAAAATGAGTGTATAGAAGTCTTTCAATGAGTTATGTGTGAAAACCTTAAGGAATTTTTTTTTCCATCTAGACATATTTAAATTTGGTTGGTCAGTTACGATTGCCAGCACACTAATAACCTTGGTTTTTGAAACTTGGAAGTCCCTTATGCTCTATAACATTGTATTTTGCTAGGTTTCTTTTATATTATATGATATTTTCACCCTCAACCTCAGCATTTCTGGTTGCATGATTATTGTCTAAGCTTAATGTGGATTTCTTACCCAACCTTGCTCCCCTCCTCCTCTCCATTTCTTTTCCCTGACAAGTCATCCATTATTCCTTTTGTTGATGTTCTGTTTCTCAAGATCTGTGTCAATGGGTTGCATGAATTCACATTATGTGTTTTCCCAAAGCAAAGATCTTATTGGATGACCTTAGAAGTGAGGATGTTTTGGTTGTAATACTGGGGAAATTAGTAATTATGAGTTGCTATGATGGTCCTTCCTCTGCTAACTATTCGCCTTTTGGTTAATCAGGTTTGGGTGCATCCATGCAATGTTTTAGGAGTAGTAAGAGAAATCTAATGGTGCATGTTTAAAGTTTAGAACACTATAAATCTTAAAGTCAAAATTAACCGGCCAGAGGTGGTTGTTTGCAGGCTGATGTGTTTTTGGCCCCACAGATTGCTGTAGCCATTGCGAGGTTTAATATTGACATGGTGAAGTTTATTTTCCTTTATTTCCTTTTTCAGAGCTATTGTTGTGTTGTAAAGACTTTGAGATATTTGTTTGTTTCATTCTCTGTTGTGCATATCCTGAAAGAATTCTCTCATTTGTGTGCTCATATAATTTATTCCACCACCTTTTCTTTCTTATTGGTTCATTCGTCAAGGAATTTCCAAACAAAATTCAACAGAGTATTGGAAACAATTTTTCCCAGTTTAGCTCAAGTAATGCTTATATCCTTTCTGGCCAAAATTATTTAAAGAAGTTTATCCGATAGAGCTGTTGTTGTTGGACTCAAGTCAAGGTGCTGTACTTGGAATCAACCCAAAGACCCCGTGATATGGCCAAGGGATGCATATAAATAATTTAGGTTTCAAAGATTTAGACACAGTTAGTGCTGACTAGTAGGCACAAATGTTCAAAAAGGACTTGTCAATGGGATGAGGGAATAATTGATGTGGAAAGGGTTTTAGAGTCTGTATGGATGAGTTTAACAGGGTAAAGGAGAAAAAATGTTTGATACTTTGATAATAGAGAACTAGAAAATCCTGAACTGACAATTGAAAGAGGAAGTTGAGAACTAAAAGAGGATAATTAATTTAGTCTCACCTCCCTTTCTAATCATATTCCTCATCTACTTTCAACAAGGTTTAACACTAGCGAGTGAGTTGTCAATAGAATGTGTGATGCATTTTACATTGAATAAGCTTGTATTAAATGATAATAATCCCAGATAGAGGTTGTCCATATGATTCAGCAGCAGAGTAGCATCAAGAAACTTCCAAGGAAGAATATCTTATTCCTCCAGTAATTATCCAACGGAAATAAATTCCTTTATATTTGAGAATTTTTATTTTCAGTGGCGTACTTTGATTTTGTTTATATTTTTTGCAATTATCTATACTCAGTGTGCAGTTACAAACAAATTCCATACATATAGGCTTCAGTCACTGTAAATAGTTAAGGGACACTAATTTAAATTCTAAATAGGATCGAACATCCATATGTAGGATGAGAAGGTTTGACATGGTTGACAAATGTGTGTTAACATTGTGGTTCCGAATGAGGTGTGTATATATATATATATATGGCAAAAGAATAATTTATTTTGTACTTGTTGCACAGCTCCGTGAGCTATATGCTATCCGAAATAGAAAAATGCAATGACAACAATCTTGAAAGACAGACAAAGTGTATTGGGCTTGTAGAATGGAATCCTCTAATGTGATAACAGTAATCTCATTTTTATGCTAGTCAATGGCGTTGGGGATGCTTAATATATTTGTTGTCTTAATTCCTTCCTTTGCATCAAATAAACATTTTTTTTTTATTTGTTTATGCAGTCCAAGTTCCCTACCTTAAGTCGTATGTATGAATCATACAAGGCTTTACCAGAATTCCAAGCCTCATTGCCGGAAAGACAACCTGATGCTGGACGACGGTAAGTTTGTATTCTCTTGTCCATATTTGCGACTTCTGGCTAAACAAATTAGTATCTATAATACCAGCTTGTACTTTTGTAATCTATGTATGTTTTGTTTTAATTTATTCTATTTCAATGGATTGGTTACCTATCCTGCTCCCAGCCGTTGTATTTAAAATGACTGATATTTGGGTATAATGAAAGGAGTTTGTGGTTTGCAATTAAATTGAGAAGGAAAAAAAATCCATAGTTCTTCCCCCTCTCTGGTCCTGTATAGACTAAATCCAATTGGGAAATCCAAAAGATGAATTCCATGCTGCAGATTATAATTTGCCAACCTTTGTCAGAAACTAAGAACTTCCTTGTCATAGTACTTGTGTCTAGGTTTTATATGCATATATTTACAAATATGTTGAGATGTCACGTTCAATTTGACATGAGTCAAACTTGGACCGGAGAAGTATGTGGTCCTTAGCTTTTCCTCGTAGCTAATACATCACCACCGGTCTTGTAGCGTAGGTGGTATCACACCCTTCATGAATCGAGGCAACGAAATTTAGATGTTCAATATACCTTTCTCTTCTCTTCATTTCTAAGCAACCAAATGGAGCATAGTTTAAAGTGACATGGGAATAATTGATAGAGAACATCTGTAGTGAACTAAAGTTTAGATTGTTTTAGGGACAGCAAATATAAAGAAGGGGGGGGGGGGGGGGGGGGCCATTTGGGTGAATTTAAAAAAAAAAAAAATTAAACAAAAATTGTTAAAAACCCGGCCGCCCCCCGTTGGGAAA
>JAESVK010000606.1:1355072-1371040 GCA_017140935.1 Hamamelis virginiana | reverse complement strand
CTTGGCAATTGACAAAAAACAGTAAATGAAATAAAAAGCTTATAGTGCTTGCAATGGATACTGTAATGCTTGAAGACATGATCGCTTGCGAATGAACTTGCTAGAATTGAAATTAACAAAGAATGTAAATTTCTTACAACTTCAATTAAACTGAATGCTTGACTTGAAATTGAAATAAACTGAAAGCTTGAATGATTGTAGAAAATTGGAATTTGAAAATGGTATTGACAATGAAAGATTGAAACTAAATGCAAATTGATTGAAGCATTGCGCTTTGGATGGGTTGACGTCGTGTAAATTGCTTCTGTTATCATTTTTTCCTTTTATAGACATCGATGATAACCGTCTTCAACTGCTATGCTCCACCTTTTGATCATGGCTTAATGTCCTGCTTCAATAACCCTCAACTGTTGCTAATCATGGCTGATAATGGCTGCTGCACTCCCTAATTCTCAAATACGTGTGTTGCCATATTCCCATGATTCTAGCTCGTAATCAGTTACATGTACTACCACTACTTTAATCTAGCTTATGGCATAGCATTATTGCCACATGTATTAATCTCAACTTACCACCTCATGTAGAATTCCTCCCATTATAGCTTCTATCCTGATACTGCCATCTGTAGCTTCCTTATCTTAGCTAATTACTATCTTTCACCATGTGTAGAATTTTAGCTATATTGAAATTGAGATGCATCTTCATACTATCACAACTCTCTTCAATATTTAGCCACATGTCCAATCCCTATTAGATGGCTAAATTTAACGTGAACACTTTGCCTCCCTTTTTTATATTTTATTCAGCATTGAGCTGAATTAAAATTTAACAAGCTTCTCATCTTTAAAGACAAACTAACTTTTTTAGCTGTTGTTGCTCCACGTGTCTTCTCCCCATTTTTTTCGACCATCATGATCACCTTTCCAATCGCTGAATCACTTCATCATCATTCTTGAGTCAGACCTTCTTTAGCTTTTGTTGTTAATTTTTTTTTCCTTCTACAATGCCTTGTGAATCTCTCTTGCAACCAAAAATGCCCTTGATCTCTCTGCCACATCTGGTCAACTTTTTGAATTATTATAATCATTAGCTAAGTCTCCTCATTTTCCAAGATTTCACATCACACAAAAACACTCCACACACTTGCCAGAGCCATCAAATCACCTACGACCGTCCTTCTCTCTATCGCCATTATCATCTTCTCATCACTCTGCAACTTCTGAATTGCCATGGCTGCCTCTTCTTCTTCTTTTCAATTCAAGGAAAGTGTTTAATCTATTTTGGACAGTCTTTCCAGTAGCATCTTCTAGCAGGTATTATCTCTTTCTTTCTGCATTGGCCTAGTCTTTAACACTTCTTCATATCCAGAGAAATTAGAATCATTCACTCCATTCTTCTTTGATGAAAAACTGTTTTTAGAGATTGGACATCTCAAGTGGAATGTTAGGAAATCCCATAGAAGCTTACCTAAATCATTCATTGATTGGACCTGTGGATGAATAGACTAGAACCTCACTGTAGGTAGACTTGGATAGATGTGGGGATTTATAATCTCTTGCAACTATGCAAACAAGCTTATGAGATAAACTATGACCTGCTTGCTGCTGTGTATTTGGAGTAGAACCCATAATGTTTTTCTGTTTTCTTGTGGACCAATGTATTCGTCTGCCTTTGATGTTGGTGCTCTTACTGGTTTTCTTGCCATAGTTGAAATCCCTAGTGCAGCCTTCAAGCCCTTTTTTAATTTTAAGTTTGACTTAAGGAAAGCCATATGCACTTGGTTTAACTACATTCAGTCAGAGTGCTCCTCTTCTAATGAAATCTCCATGCAAGAGCATTGTGCCCTTTTATTAATGTGACTTTACAGATTTGCCCTCTGTTGTGCTTCCAGTCAGATGGCCCAAGAGTATTGTAGAATTGCCATGGCCTTGGCTTCAGGCCATAAATTAGCTCTTACTCCTTATATCCTAGGCCATTCGTGTAGAGGTCTTAGCAATCTTGTAAAATAGTCCCTCTCCTTCTGGCGGTCCTTTGTAGCTCTTCCATTGTTGGCTTTATGACTACTTTAAGGAAATCTTCATCTTCCCCTATGAACCCAAGTCTTACTAGAGTTATGGCTCCAGTGCCCTTTTTTAGCTAAAGTCTTTCATGTTCTACTTTGAGTTCTTCTCGAATGAGAGTACATCATCCTTAAACAACAACACTGCAAACATGCATTGCTGCTACTAATCTATTTGCTGGTGAACTTATGGCAGTTATAGAAAGCGAGACTGTAAATTGCTAATATGGTAGCCAAAAAATGAGAAATGCTCTGAGATATGAGTGGTGGTTCGAAGCTTCAATGGAGGTCCGTTAATGGAAGTTTGTGAGTTATCAGTGATGGTGGTTTGCTTCGACGGAACTTCAAATGCTTGAAGAAACTTTCAAACCAAGCCTTCTATACTTAACTGGTCCTTTCATGGAGTTTGACTCATTCTTTGAACTTGAAGACAATGGAAGTTCTTTTAGTTAAGGAGATAGGGTGTAGAAAGAAATAAGGGAAAATGACATTTTAGTATCTTCAACTTTGGGGTGAATATCAATGTGGTCCTTAAACTTTATTTCTACTTGATTTAGTTCAAATTTTTTAGAAGTTGTACAAATTTGGGACATTAATTGATTCCGTCTGTTAAAATTGATGACTACTAATTGGGTTGCCGACAAAATTAACATTAATTGACTGTTAGTTCAGTCAGCAACCAGCAATTTTAATGGACAGAATATTAATTCTATCGGTTAATGTCCCAATTAGTACAACTTTTAAAGAATTTGGATTAAATTGAACAAGAGTAAAGTTTAGGGACCACATTTGTATACACCCCAAAGTTGAAGGCATTATAATATCATTTTCCAAAGAAATAATTATTTTAGGCTTGGCTGGGGTAGGGGTTATTTTTTGATTATTTTTTGGTATTATATGAGTTGTAAAAAGAAAAAAAAAAAGTAGATTTTTAAAATTTTGGTGGTAGGTAGGTGTTAGAGTATCTCCAATCCTAACCTAAAAACTCTTCCTCAAATTCAAATTTGGGTAAAAAAGGCCAAAAATTTTTCTCCATCCTTACTCAAACTTATACTAAATTTGAGTTTTACTCAAACTCAAACCCAAACTGAGTTCTAACTCAAATATTTGAGTAAATGAAAATATGACCGTTGGAAGCTATAGTACCTTCCTTTTCCTTCCATGGCGCCTCTTCATCGCACAGCCATGGCTACCGAAGTGGAAAATCCCGGCCACAGCAGCCCTGCGTCTCCCCGGCGAAGCGCTCTCTCTCCTCGGCGAAGTTCTCCCTCTCCCTGGCAAAGCGCTTTCTCTCTCTCCTGCAGAATGACTTGCGCTGCTTGCAGAAGAACCTAGCTTTTGCAGAGAGAACCTAGCTTGTGGTTGTTTTTAGATAAGAAATAGCTTTTTGCTTTTTTCATGTAGGCTTAGGTGTAGGCCGTGTTTGGGTGCTAGGTACAGAGCACACACAAAACGGTAAATTTTTTGACATGTTCCAACGTTTTATTTTTTATTTTTTATTTTTTATTTTTTATTTTTGACCACTATAAAAATGCTTCACCACAAATCGGTTTCACCCACTGCATTCTCCACAATTTCATCATCTCTTAAATTTTACACTCTCCCTTCTCCACGGTTTTATTTTTCATTTTTTATTTTTTTAGTGATTTTATTCATATTATTATTCTATCAATGGATAATAATAATGAAATATTTGTAGATTCTCCAAGTTTGGAGGAATTTCATGGTGTTGAAATTATTCCCGAAACTAATTTTGGTCGTGGTTAATCGTTTAGTATGGTGGAGGATGAAGCTCTTTGTAGGTGTTGGTTGGCCATCTCCCAAGATCCAGAAACAAACGTACATCAACCAATGTCGGTATTTTGGGAGCGTGTTCGCACTCTTTTTTTATCCCAACCAGGTGTTCAAGCAAATCGAACCACTATTTCTGTATCTCATCGTTGGAGTTTGAGTCAAAAAGCGGTGAATAAATTTTGTGGCTATCTTGAACAAGTACAATGGAGGTCACAAAGTGGAACAATGTATGCATATATGGTATTTTAATTCTAATTTAAATCATACTTATTACATTATAATTGTAATTTGATAAATTTTTTAATCCCCAAAATCTTTTATTTTTTCCCAGGTTAATGAGGCTAAACTTATGTATTTTACTTTACATAGAAAACACTTCATATATGATACTTGTTGGGAAATATTGCGTCATAGTTGTAAGTGGGATGAGGTTAGAACACAATCACAAAAATCTACATCGCAAACATCATCGTCTTCGATTCCATCAACGCCTCATGATACTCCAATTTTCTTGGACTCTGATATTGATTTGGAACAACAATGTTCTTCTAATAGAGGAAAACGATCCATTGGTCAGAAGGCTGCGAAAGAAGCACGAAGTAAGATAGCAGTTCATGACGTTAGATTTGAAGCCATGGTAGCGACCCAACATAAAATTGTAAAAGTGTTGACGGATATGTCATCTAAAAGCTTTGAAAAAGAGCAAGAGAGGGCTGCAAATCGTCAAAGGAGTGCTGAGAATAGAGAAGCACAACTACAAATGTTAGCTGAAATGAATGCGAGAGAGCAACGAAATGAAGATCATTTAATCATGTCAATAAACATGTCTGATTTAACTCCAATGCAGAGATCATACTTCGAGGATCGTCAACGTCAAATCATTTCTCAAAATAGAGATAGTGGAGTTTAAATATCTCTTTAGATTGCTGTTTAGGAATGTCTTGTAGTCAGTTATCTTTACTATTATAATGTTTATTTTAATAGTAATGTTTAATTTAATTACTAAATGCCTTTTTTTTTTTTCAATGTATGAAAAGCACAAAATTATAAGCCACGTATTTCATTGCAAAAGAAAAAAAGACAGAATACTTAAATAAAATAAAAGACAAGAAGCAAATTTACTTAAGATGCTCAATTAACTATCTCTATAACGTTGCCAAAGATGCTCAATTAAGTTATTGCGGATGGCATAGTGGGTAGCCGGTAGCCGCATCTCTAATTCTTATATGGTGAGATATGAAGGATTCGTCATATTCAAAATCAGGATAGCCTTGATTGATGGGTTATGGCTTGATGTTTCATATTCAAAATCAGGATAGCTTTCCCGATCATTTTCCACAATCATATTATGTAAGATAATTCATGTCTTCATTATCTTCCCAAGCGTCTCAAAATCCCTTGATCGTGTTGGTTCACGTACAATTGCAAATCGAGCTTGTAGAACCCCAAATGCCCGTTCCACATCCTTTCTCACAGCTTCCTGCATATCTACAAAATGTTGTTTTTTTGGTCCATCTGAAGAAGAAATGGTTTGAACCAATATAGCCCATAGCGTATATATACCATCAGCAAGATAATATCCCATATTGTAAGTGTGCCCCATTTATTGAGTATATAGCTGGAGGAGCCCTCCTTTGGGCAAGATCAGAAAATAAATGAGATCGATCCAAGACATTTAGATCATTATGAGATCCTGACATTCCAAAAAACGCGTGCCAAATCCACAAATCATTCGAAGCTACAGCTTCAAGAATTCTAGTAGGTTTTTTAATATGGCCGCTGTATTGACCTTGCCATGCTATCAAACAGTTCTTCCACTTCAAATGCATGCAATCCAAGCTTCCTACCATACCGGGAAACCCTCGAGCCTCACCAATAGTAACTAACCTTGCTATATCATCTGGCCTTGGAACTCTTAGATACTCAGCTTCAAAAATGTCAATTACTGATTGACAAAAATGTTTCAAACTCAATATTGCAGTGCTTTCCCCAATCCATACAGATTCATCAATTGCGTCTGCCGGCATTCCATGTGCAAGCATTCTAATTGCAGCTATCATCTTTTGAAGAGAAGACAACCCAATAACATTGCATGCATATTTTTTTAATAACAAAAAAGGGATTGTGAGATTCAATCGCATTGAGAATACATACAAATAAATGATGCTTCATTCGAAAGCATCTTTGAAATATTGTAGCATTATAAACTGGTTTTTGGACGAAATAGTCAGCAAACAAACGATTGTGATCTTTTTTCCTTTCGCGCCAGATGTATTCGCATCCTAGAACGAATCCGCCGCGTTTGTTTGGTTGTTCCATATCTTGCTAAACCATTTCCATCATTGCTGATTGATTAGCCTAAAAAAGAGACACAAGTGCCACCATTTCTTCATCATCATCAGAAGATGAAGACGAAGAGGAAGATGAAAAATTTGTAATTAAAGAAACTTTGAGATGATCCATTATGGATTGAAATACTTGGAGAAGAGTGATGTGATAAATGGTATATAGGATGAAAGGATCCATTTGCGTAAGGCCGGTCTCATAGTATCATCCCTGTGTATATATATATATATATATATATATATAACTGAAAAATGGTGTTAGACTTGTTTATTTATTTATTTATTTTTATGCATTATTTATCTTAAATTGCTAATGTATCTATAAGCATATCGGTGCAGGTTCATGATTTTTCTCAATATATTTTAATGTTTTTGAATTATTTTATCTTTACAGTAAATAAAATTCATAATTAATAAAATATATTGAGAAAAATCACGAAATTTCACCGTTATGCTTATAAATACATTAACAATATAAGATAAATACTGCATAAAAAAATAACAAATCTAATACTATTTTTCAGTCCAAAAGAAAAAAAAAAAGAAAAAAAAGAAGGCTAATTGACATGGGTGCAAAGTGTTACAAATCAAAATTATATGGAATCAATGTGTTGCAATTAATATTATAAGAGTGTAAAGTGTAAATCAGCACACTTTTTGTTTCCTTCCCTGTACATGAGAGCAACCTACAATCATTAAGAAAGAATAGGACTGAACATGTAAGAATCAATTGGGTTATCAAGTAGATGAATAGCAGCTTTGGCATTTGGCATCTAATTCAATGATTATGTTAGTGATATACTGATATCCAGCTCCTTTGCAAGGAGTACAACATGAAAGGCCCAAAGTCAAGGGTTACAGTAGCTGTCACTGCCACCCGAAGATTGCAAGTGAAAGGGCATGAGCTTTGCGTCCGCGGTTCATGCCTTTTCCTTTATGGGATGAAGTTTTGGGTTCTATTTCTCATGGATGAGAATTCATCCATTTGTAATCAATTTAAACCAACCCTCCTCAAGAGAACCCATTTGATAAGTTTGGTTTCCATGCTATGGGATTTTTGGGTTTGGTTGGCAAGAAAGAAAAATTCAATTGCCCTATCCATACAGTTTTTAGACACAGTGGCATAATGAAGGTGGTGGTTCTCAAAAAATAAAAAATGGTCCTGTCCACTTTTTTCGTTTGGGGTTGGATTTATTTTCAAGTAAATTACACCAACCTTCTTGAGGTTTACAAGGTTTATTTTATTTTATTTTATTTATTCCCCCCCCCCCCCTATTATATGGTAGCTACATGCCATTAAATAATTCTGTAAAACTATTTTCTTATAATTTTTTACAAGATTAATATTTAAACGACAGTGCAATGTTTTGTTTTTTAAACAAATACACTCATTTTTTCACCAATTGGGTAGAAAACAACATGGTTCCACAAGCAGTAGTATTTCTTGTAATTTCCATTCATGTAATTAGGGTTCGTTAAAAAGAGGGGAAGTCCCCCAATTGCAAACAAAATGTTAAAAAGAGTGGTATAGTTTCTAAAATATTAGGAAGTTCATTTTTTGATAAGGGATACTAAATCTGCCTTCTTCTACGGATGTTTTGTGGGACTTTGGATATTTTTAGGCTTCGTTTGGTTGAAATTTTTAAAAATCCTTTTTTGTTTTTTTAAATTATCAATTAAGAAAAAAAAAAATAATGAAACATAACCTGTTAATATTTTTGCTAAAAAAAAATCCTTTTAAAAGGTTCAATGTCTTAATTTATGATTATATTGATTGGTTTGTTCTCTTTTTTTTCTTTTGGTGTTGAACGATTATATAATATTTTGGTTTTTAAAAGCAACTCTTTAAAGACGGTATAATGAAAAGCGCAAAATAGTAAGATTATTAAAGTAATATTGTTTTTGTTTGTGAAGAAGATGGATGCCCGTCTAGCTCAGTTGGTAGAGCGCAAGGCTCTTAACCTTGTGGTCGTGGGTTCGAGCCCCACGGTGGGCGACTGCTTTAATATGCTTCAATTTTTGCTTTATTTGTGCAAATAGTATTGTATTAAGTCAATTGGTTGTTTTTACATTTTAATGCTATTCAAATAAACCAATGAGGCATTTCTAATTGAAATATCTCAACACATTTTTTATAAAAAAGAAAAAAAAAATACTAATTAAAAGTTGGAACTACTGTATTCAGGAAGACTCAATTAAAATTATACCAAGTATTTATGCAAAATATGTTCGTCAATGTAAAGCATGCTACAAAAATACTCTAAAACAGGCTACTGTGTATGGACTACTTTAATGCATGCACATTCTGACTCTGTATGTGCATAAATGAGATAGAAGCTGGGGTGTGGCATCTATGTTCACCTCTTCCACTTTGTCTTGTGTGTGTGTATTAGCTCTGCCTAAAATTATTTAAAATTACATCCAAACCATCCCATTACATATTGAAAATTTTGTACTAAAAGTAATCACTGTAGAAGGCTAGAAGCTAGGGAATCAAGTTTTGGCCAAACCGTCCAATGGTAGAAGCTAGGGAGTATAGTTTTGGCCAACAATCCTATCATTTCTTGAGTTGTAAAAATAATTATCACACTATCAATTAGATAGGTGAAGTGACAATTTGGGTTCCAAAAGTGATTTCAGGTAACACTAATCCATCCAAACGGCCAACCAATGACCTACTAACAACATATCAAGCAAAGTGCAAATGTTTTAAAAAAAATGTCTCGAGTGATTGGAAACACACCAGTCTTTGATTATTCTCCCAACCTAGCATTTGATTTTGGTCACTTCTTAGTCTTCTCATCATCCAAATTTCTAGTTTTGCTTCACAAATTAAGTAAATTATGTCATCTAGTCTAGGCTGTGCATAGTAGAGCATGACCCTATTCGAGTTTCTTGCTTGGTACCCATAAAAATAAAAATGTAAACTGAACACGTATTAAATGCATGGGAACTGTTTGATGAGGGGCTAGTGCCTTATTTAAGTGCCACCTAATTCTTCTTACGGAATGGAACCATACAAGTTTATGGACACCTGAATAATGAAAGTTGATCAGTTGGCAAGGTGCAAAAATAAATAAAAATCAACAGAATAAAAAACATTATCGAGGAAGTAATTCGTTTCCACCAATATATCAAAACTTTGGACCCATTGTCAAAATCTGTGCAACTTTTCAAGTCAGTGAGATTTCAGTAAAGATCAGACCGTGCAAGCGAGATACATGGTAAGATCAGATTGTGCAAGAGAAAACAGGAGAATCGGTTTGTTCATTTTCAGACTTTGCTCTCAAAAAGTTCTGTATTCTACCTTTCAGCAGAAGTATGTAAACTATTAAAGCATTCCCGGTATAAGTGGTCAGACCTCTGAGAATCTACAGCCAAAAACTTGTGGAGGATATATAAATGATAATGTCAGATCAAGAGCTCCTTCCTGGCAATGGTTGATAACAATGCATTCAGAGATTGCTTCATGATTAATGAAGTGATGGAGCCACCCACAACTTCACTTTTTTGTCAACACCAGCTGTTGCTAAAATCAAGGCTTGCCCATCACCTGCACAAAAACATGAGAATGTTATGTGATTAAGGTCAGATATATTCCTCAACCTAAAAAAAAGAAAAAAAATACACATGAACTGACAAAAGGAGAAAGATGTCAATGGGGAGAATTTAGCCAGGTTACTAATTCCAATCATGACCTGCGAGTGCATGCAACACATATGTGCGTCACGATCAGCTATTGAATAGATCTCACCCAGGACTACTTCCACCCAAATGATGAACCGATTGGATGATTCCATTCATCTAGTTTATCAACTTTTTACATCTCAGTTTTCTGAATATCCAAAAAATCAAATATGTTATGTCCTTTTGGGGTGTTAACGCGTTACTGAAAGAAATATTTCCTTTGATGTCAATCACCCCTGGCCCTGGGCTTCTAGGATAAAGATATTCAGGTTTGTCCAAACTTTCAATGGAAATAATAATTCCATGGATTGTTTAGTAGGCATTTCAACATCACATTTTATGAGAATGCCACAACAAAGAGCTCTATATCTGAGAGATTAAAGTGACATCCAATTCAACGTCAACAATAAAAAACCAAAAGTGTGGTAACTTATACAAGGCGAAGGTACTTTACCCATTGACACAGTTTTAGGTGTCCATGCAATGTCTGTGATGTCACCTGCATGGTAGACTCAAGTTAATACAAAGTTTGCAAAGAAACTAATATTATTATTTGGATTCTTCATGGAAAGATAAACTAACACATAGAATTTCAAGTATAATTCCATGGAACACTAAATTAATAGTCAAAACTCAAAAGGAACAAGGAATATCAATAGTAAGTAGTAAGAGTGCTAAGCCAGACTCCAATTTCACAGATTCAGGCAACGATGATCTCAGTGCATCAGGAATAAAATGGAGTTCAGAGTAGTCATCTTGGAATAACTTGATGAGAACAGTTCAATTTTGGGTTCATGTAATTAATAAAAAGAAAAGAGATTTCAACATTTATAATGAATTGAATTTCTAATAATCACATGTAAAAGTATGTTAGTAAGCATTTTAAGAACAAGCTACCTGGGTGGCACATGAAACTGAACTGTCATTGATGGAAGAATAAGACACACCCCAAAGAACATCAATTTTAATGTGATCCTATCAATATGATCAGTAGATCTTTAGGCGGGTCCATGCCTCAATGTCCGTAATACAAACATATCAAGCAGTGTTATCTAGCCATCAAAGTGGTACATTTGATTGGAAATTAAGGCTCAAATTGCTATTACAATTTTTCCATTACAAATCTATAAGATCTAACCTAAAAATTTTACTCAATTGATTAGTAAACTGTCATTGCTAATATACTATAGTTAATTAACCTAACCTGAAAGAAGCAAACTGTCATTGCTCAAAAAGAACTAACAAGATACAAGGCCTTTTTTTAATTAACTACAGTATTTTCCCCCATATTTGAAAAATAGAAGCTAAAGGTTATTTGGTTAGAAAAAGAAAAAGAATAAAGAATAAAGAAAAGGAATTATCAAAGTGAACATTATCTGGCAAGAAATCAATTCTCCCAGTGCATATGAAGCATGATCAATATAGCTTTTGACCAAGCATCCAACATTTAGAATGGGCAAAACTTATATATCATAGTGATCATCAATTTAATAATAAAAAAGAACTAAAATTTATGAGAATTTACTACAGTTAATCACAAAAATATATAACTTGGATCATTTATAGTAGAAAGATAACTAAAGAAGCATAAATGCAGCCAATACTAAGACTTATAAAAGTTAAAGAACAACATAAATGCAGCACATCCATCTATCCTACCTAAATAGTAAACCTTTTCTTGTTCATTCTTGGAATGGCGCTAGTGGAGACTTATTCCTTCCGGTATGATAACAGTCACGAGTGACAACCAGTATGTTGGAGCTATGCCCTAAAACCAATCCTAAAGGGCATATCAATTTCATATTATATTTATTAGAAGGTATAACTTGTCTTATATATTTAAATATATATATATGATAAGGTCCATGAATAAATGATAAGAGAAATATACATCTCAAGCTGTTGAGATAGAGAGACTGATATTTCTCATACATATTTATTCGAAAGAGTTCATACTCATAGGTTTATTAAAGTGGACATTTATAAACCACTAAGAATAGCACAAATTTAAACTACCTCCATTGGGAGGATAGGTAGTCTTTCCTATCAGTGTAGTCACACTACAGTTAATCTGTGGGCGCCTGTTAGAAAACATGTACACTAAACATGATCTGCAAAGAATATTCTTATGGAGTTTAAGTCAAAGGAATATTCTTTTTGTTAAATCCATTTATTTGGTAATCCTTGTACCTGAGGCACCATAGTTATCTTGTGCATAAATTATTAGAGTTTGATAGTATCTTGTACATCTTTAACCATCAGGATGTAATCGGTACTCATTGGCTCTAGTGGGTTATGTATGAAGATAAATGAGTGTACAAGAAGGAATCATCACTCTCGCTTTAATGAGAGAGGATGTCAGGTTTGTTCAAAAAGATAATTCTCATATTGAATCTCTGGCCAGAGTAATAGGTGAACTGTGAAAAGAGTTTCATCGGGTTCACCTTATTGAGATTATATTTTGTGGAACATATATCAAGTTGTTAAGATAGAGTTTTGACTTATAACTATACCTGATTATCTTAACAGCGACATTAGGGGATGAAGGATTAAGTAATATGAAGGGTTCATTTAGTTCTACTATTCACCCATACCTAGGGTACGTCATGATATGATGCTAGATATCACTCATGATTAGTGAAGGCCTATTGATAAAGTGTTATCATTGAGGCCAAAATTGGAATTGTTCCAATTGAACCATAAATAAAAAGTTTCTATTTTTGGAGACATTGAGATGTCCCTGTCCACTACTAGGTTGGGGTGTACCCAATGAGTCACACACATAAAGGGCATAAGTGAGTCTCTTGAATTAAAAGAGAGGGAATATTCTAATTTATAACTAGCATGAGCCTTATTATTAATTGTTAATAATTAAGAGGCTAAGTTATAAATATAAAGAGTATTAAATAGAAACCTTAGTGGTTTTCTATAAATAAATGATGAAGGGTCAAGCTAGCACTAAGCAACCACTTATCATAAAGAGGAAGCAAAATAAAAGAGTGAAATCCCCTAGGGCCGTGAGCTACAAGGTGGGATTCTCTCTCTCTCTAAACCGTGCTCTCTCTCTCTCCCTCTCCTAGCTTGTCTCTTCCAAGGGTTGTGAAGGTTCAAGGGTTCTTGAGGTCTTGTGTTCGTGTGGATACCGTTGGAGGCTTCATACGCTTTGAAGCTTGAATTCGTTCTTGGGAGTTTCATCAAATAGACAAAACAAGTAAGTGATTAATTTGTTTAATTATGTTATTGTTTTAATATTCATGATCCTATGCTTGTGCTTGATTGTTGGGTGGCTTGTGATGATGGATTCATATATTCAAAAAGTTTTATTGTATGTTCCTTCCGTGCGAATCCTTTGATCACAACCTTTCACTAAGAAATATTTTAGTCATAAATTCATGAGTTGATAAGTTTGGCCTACTTTAGAAGATAGAAAGGGGGAAAAACAAACACCTTAAGCAGAAAGCATGTAGCTATGGTTTACCACCACATTCCCAATACGTAACTTTTAATTGAATGTATCAAATATGCCCTCATTCATTTAGGTTGCCAAACTAATTTTATAAACTTGTTTGTTTTTACTCGAATAGAGATGGTAACTCTTTTTACTTATTTATTTATTTAAATTTTTGGGACCAGGAGCGAGGGATGGTTGGTTAACTATGTAATGAGAATCCATATTCAAATCCACTGAATTGAAAAGCCAGGGACATCATTAGCCAGAAAACTATGCATCACCCCATGTTGAGATGACAAAAAAAAAAAAAAATGTTTACCAAGTACAATTAATAAAGAGCTTGCTGTAGGGAAAGGGACAAAAAGAAAAAAAGAAACGAAAAGAAAGAAATTAGAAGCTTCAGCATACCATCATGGGCTTTGTCAGCTGTGTCCAAAACATTTCCACTTTCAAGACATAGCCACTGCAATGTCGATCCATGGGTAGCTGCCAATATCCTTCCATCAGGGGAGATACTAAGACGATCGTAATGCAAAGTAGTGCCACTTGAATCACGAAGTGGGATTGGAAACACCTTCAAAGTCTTGGGGTCCTCATCAAGATGATATCGAACTTCAACAGAATGGATAGAGGGTCAGCACAAATGAAATTATGTAATTACTATTGCAAGAAACAGAAAAGGAAAACAGTCGATTTAGAATAATTGCAGGTGAAGACTGCAGATCAACAATTTCATTCAAAAATAGAAAACATTTCTACCCCAAAACTTTAAATGGAAAAAGCTACCTAAGAAATCTTACTTATACAGAACAATTGATATACCATATTAAAAATTCATGAAATCATACATACCATTGATATTCCATTTTCTTATTGAGCCATCCTTGGATGCTGTAATGATCTGTTCCGAGTTTGGAGCAAAACATAACCACGTTACTGCACTCTGAAGATCAACCAAAGAAATTTGAAACGTGAGCCATATTACAATTTTTAGGTCATCAAGGTACTTTAAGAATAAATTCCCTAATAATGGAACATAATGATAGAACTTTAGAAGTCAATCAATTGGAAGTAGTTCAATCAAAATATGAAAAATAATGATGCACATGGTAACTTAATCATTGTATAAACTCTCATCTGTAACAAAAAGCACTCTGTATGGTAGAATATCTGTACAAGAAGCATTCTTTATGGTAGAATATCTGTACAACTAATTTCTGAACCATTCAGAAAGTGTTCAGTCGTGCTTGGCTTTAATAATTTGCTACATAATATTTCTTTCTTTCTTTCTTTCTTCTTCTTCTTTTTCAAAAACCAAAAAATAGAAGAAAAACTCTAGCAGAATATACTTCATGCTCAAAAACAGCTACAAAATGCTGATTAAAATCCCTGATATTAACTAAAACAATCTCCTACTCTAGAACTAAATGGAAAGTTAATTGATACATCTTCAAGAAAACAAAAGCAAAAAAGACATAATTTATGAAGACATGGATGAAATCACATCATTTAATTGCTAATGAAAGTATATAACCTTATGCCCCTTAAGCTGCATAGCTTTTAAAACCTCCTTGACTGAACCGTCCTTCGAATATACAATCTCCCAGACCTGAAATTAAAGTATAATTCCCAAAATAGCAATCTATCATATCAAACTCATAAGAATTAGATGCTTGTAAATTCTATCTTAAAAGCGTCTAAAACTACTATTATTAGATGCTAAAATGAAAATTCTATCTTAAAAGTGTCTATAACTACTATTAAAAATAAAAATAAACATCATCTCCTTCACTAGCAAAATTGCCAATTATGAAATCAAGCAACTTATGTGACATATCAAGATGAGAGAAAGCCATTTGAGAACAGTGACTTTCAGATATGTTTTGGGTGTCATAAGACTCATAATGATATAAATAACTCATGTTTGGTCATGCTATTTATTGATTGATACATATTCAGCAATATGCATCGCACTAAATCAAGGTATTGTTCAATGCTTGAGACAACTTGTCTAAGACACTACTTTTTACTTGATTTGTGTATCAAACTATAAATCCGGATCATAACTTTTCAATACTAATACATATGGGGCAACACACCTTGGGTATTGGTCAATACTTTACACCATAAAGGAAACTGCCATGCTACTATGCTAGGGAATGGATTCAAATGCAACAAAACAGGGATTTCTTTTATCTTTCTTTTGTAATTTTTAGGAGTCCTTAAGAGGATTTCCAGACTTCATCCAATACAATATGTATAAACAATGTCAGTAAATCATCCCTAAACAACAAATAAATTTTTAACTATTGAGAGGGATTTCATCTTAAATTATTTATAGCAGTGGTATATAGGTTCTTGGCAGTTTGGTGTATAATCCAAAAGGGGGTTGAAACAGCTGATAGATATGTTAAATGCACAACCAAGAACAGGATGTTAGCCACTTATTATTGCATATTCTTCTGCAGCTCGTGCTAAGGCTTTTATCTAACTCTATGGCATGGAGATGCAACAAAGAGATACCAAGGAGGCCTTCTTGTGGTTGAGAAAAGATCCGTTAATATGGAAAAAAGAGCTGAGTATGGAAGATCGCCTCAATTCTTAAAGACAGGGCCAAAAGCATTAATGGAAA
>JAESVK010000606.1:1270628-1290072 GCA_017140935.1 Hamamelis virginiana | reverse complement strand
CTGGCTTTTTGCTAAAACCCTTGACCGTGGTCAAGTATTTTTAACCCAAAAACATTCTAAAAGTGTGAAGGTTCAAAACACGGTCGTTTTGAGCCCTGAACCATCGAATTTGAATCAGATTTGACCAAAATATGGCCAAAATATGAAATCCCTTGAAATTTGGGGAAAAAATTTGGGAAGTCACTACGGTGACCGTCCTAGCTAGGACGGCCAACCGTCCAGCCCAGGACGGCCAGCCGTCCAGGCTAGGATGGTCACCAGGATGGTCGACCCCATTTTTCATTTTTGGAAGTTTTCACCTATTTTGGCCGATTTTTAATTCGATTTTTTGGGGGATTTTTCGAGGGAACTCAGATTGTAAACCCTAGAGGGATTCATTCTAAGCCCTAGGATGAGTTTTAGTGCATTTAATCCCAACCATTCAAGATTTAAAACCCTAATTCTATAAATATACCATGATAGAGTTAGAGAGAGGAGGACCAAGAGGCTAGGGTTTAGAATTTCGTTTTTTGATTCATCATTTGGGAGAAAACCAGAGGCTAAGGAGGGAGAGGAAGGAGGAATTCAAGGCTTGGGGATTGAAGGAACATAGCCAAGAAGGAGGAAGAAAATGTAAGGGTTCTATCCTAGTTCAAGTTTGGTTATTTTGATGTAGATCTTCTCTTTCATCTCCATGTTTTAATATGTATTATATGTATGAATTTTTAGTGGCTTGCATATGTTAGAATGATATTAGTTGTTGGAGGTGGCTTGTTTAATATAGTTTGCATGTCTAGGGTTAGTTTTACTATGATTATATATTAGCAAGCATGATTAGGGTTATCTGATATTGTTATTTTATGTGAGTAAATATGATTAGCATAGTTTTTTATTATGATTGTATCTTAGCAAGCATGATTAAGGTTAGTCTTTTTTATGATTTTATGTGAGTATGCATGATTAGGGTTAGCATTTTTATGATTTTATGTAAGTATGCATGAGTAGGGTTAGTTTTCTTGTTATTTTATGTGTGTTTGCATGATTAAAAGTAGTTTTATCATTGTTTTATGTGAACATGCATGATTAGGGTTAGTTTTATTATGATTATATGTTTAGCAAGCATGTTAGGATATTTTTCATTATGATTTTATGTGATTAGATGTGTTTAGAATTAGTTTTGCTATTATTTTATGCTAGTAATCATGTTTAGGATAAGTTTTCCATTATTTTATGTGTAAGCATGTTTAGAGTAAATATTGATATATTCATGTTGTTATTTGAATCTCATGATAATTGATTGGTGATTTTAATGGTAATATGAGTACGTTAATATGTTATTTTGACATGTGATGAGTCTTGAGTCTTTTTGTTTATGCTTTTTATGATTATTTAAACACTTGCCATGGATTTGATTGTTTGAATATAAAAAATGTGGACGAGGGAGCGTGCAAAGGTAAGATCCTTCCCTTGTGATATCAATTTGATGGTTTGGATATATAAAATGTGTACGAGGGAGCGTGCAAAGGTGAGATCCTTCCTTTGTGTTTAAATTAATCGTTTAAGCATATTTTGGTGTAATTTTTGACATGTTTTTGCATAGTAATTTAAAATATTCATGTAGAAAGCATGCTAGGACATTTTCACATTTTTTATTCTTTGTTTTCATGGTTTTTAGAGTAGTTTAAAGTACATATTCAAATCTGTCCAGATTTGTTTATGTCCTTAAATCACTTCTAAAAATCATTTTAAGGCCAAATCCAATTTAGAAATATGCTTAGGTTCACATAGCGTAATTAGTGTGCATTTAGGAGCATTTTCATGCATTGTTAGAATTGATTACATGCTTATTTGTTTAAATTACAGCATGCATTTGCATTAGTATATTAGGTTTTTAGATTAACTTTAGGGCTAGTTAGAGACCCTAGGTTTAGGAAGGTCACTTGACCTTCCCTAGGACTGTCCTTTGTTGTAAAAGTCATACTCAAATTTGAGTATTTTAATCAATTTAAGAGTCAACCTTCGAGAGATTTCCTAAAAAGATTTTTGATGCAATATTTATGAAATAAACATGATTTTATGAGATATTTGATTATTAAATGATTTTCAAAAAGATTTGAAATGTTTTAAAGATTTTTACTTTGGAATAAAATTCCTCTCAATATGATTTGTTTTCTTGAAATATCTTTGAAAAAGATTTTCAATTGGAATTTAATTCTAAAGATAAGAATTGTTTAGAATATTTGGATTTTAAGAAAGTCTTTTAATTTGAAATGATTTCGAATAAATGATTTTAAACAAACAAAAACTCTCGAAGTTAGAGTTTTGAATTAGGTTGAATACCTTTGATGATGTGATCAATTACAATAGGAGAGTCCTAGGGTAGTCGAACTACGTGGACTTTGATACTTGCTAGGTGATACTAGTAAGTTACGTAGGCGCTAATAGGGCTCAAGTCCGCCCTAGGATGCCCGTAGGGTATTCTAGGTTTTTAGGGTTTGTTTGTATTTTTTTTATTATTATTAATATAACTAATATAGATAATGCATTTATATCACTATTTTTTGGTTGATTAGATTATTTAGGATTGTTTGCATTAAGGATTTAAATAGCCCAAATAAATTAGAAGTCCTTTAATTAGGGAGAGGTTGGTGCCTACAAGTGAAAGCTTGGAACCTTCCCACGTCGTAACCTAGCCCCCGGATCCAACTCTGGTTTGTAGACTGCTTTTTCATTAATGGAGTTTGTTTTATTGAAAATAAAACATTTTTATGGTTTCCTTATTCCTTAAAAATAATGTAGCGACTCCTTTGTTTTGTTTGTTTTCTAAACCCCCCCTAATCACATCGCCCGGTGATGATGTGGACTCACCCCATAAAGCCCGTCAAAAGGCTGGTCCACACTATTAATTATACAATGGAAATTTTTATTGCTTGCCAATGATACTTTCATTGCTCAATAGTATGGGGGCTATTATATCCTTTTGGAAATCATATAATAAAATTGCTTGCTACAAACTTTTTTGGATTGCATGATATGGCTACCATACCATCCTCATATTGGAGACCATGGGTCGAATTTACAAGCATCAATCTCAACATGACTCTGGGTTTTACTATTTTACTCTTTCATGAACAAAACTTAGATATTTGATATATGGCTCAATTGTTATTTGTCAAATTCATGGCATTTGTAATCCTCTGCGAAATTAATTGCTATGTGATGCATCTCTAGCTCAATTGCATCAATTATTATGGTTGTTTAGCCAAAACTTATTTGAGGCTATTCTACATAGAGAATTTTAATAAATTCACATGAATTATTTTGATCCAACTGCATCACTTGCTATATAAATACCGTATGTAGCTACTACTCATCCCTTAGCTTATGATTTTATCGTTGGTGCTAAATACCTTGCAAGCATATTACTAGTGCAAAGGAATTTCTACATTCAAACTGTCTAATGCTTATTGCACTGCAAAATACTAGTGACGCATTGGGGGGCTTTACGCCTCATTCTCACTTTGATTGGGATCCTTTATATGTTTGTGATGCACAACAAAACCCATGTCTTAGTAGCTCTAATTGTGATTGAATTTGTTAACCACTCTAAGTTACATCGATACTCAGCATACCCCTATGCTCACATGACTAGTCCTACTACATGCAATGATTGTCAGAATATTCAAATTGGTTGATTGATAATTTTATACTCACACGATATTATTGTCATTATCATGGATGAACCACATAACAATAGTTTCCTTTATCGCAAATTATGCCTTAAAAGCGAATTATTACTTGCATATACTAATGAAATATTTCATTACTTTTTTGCAAGGGACACTCGTACCTCATAAGGATAATTGCATTTGGGTGGGCAATAAGACCGTTAAATCTTACTCTAATGCCCTCAAATAAATGAACAACTACCATGAAGCTTATTCACAGCATACATGGCTCAAACCCTTGCCCCTACATGCTTTAGCACATTTCATGCACATGAGGTTATTGTGTGCCACATAAGTGATTTTAGACCTCAAGGTCAATGAATCTAGCTACCCAAGGTCTAGGCGGGCCTCCATCGAGTTGCCTTGTTTTGACAAGGCTACCCACCTCAGGATGGATGCCCACTTCATGGTGGATAACCACCTCAGAGTGTGTGAATCTAGCTATCCAAGGTCGAGGCTGGCCACCATCGAGTTGCCCCATTTTGACAAGGCTACCCACCTCAGGGTGGATGCCAACCTCAGGGTGGATGCCCACCATAGGGTGTGTGAATCTAACTACCCAAGGTCAAGGTAGGCCTCCATGGAGTTGCCCCGTCTTGACAAGGCTGCCCACCTCAGGGTGGATGCCCACTTCCGGGTGGATGACTACCTCAGGGTGTGGACTTGATTGTCTAGGGTCGAGGCTGGCGTTTATCGAATTGCCCCGTCTTGACAAAGCTACCCACCTCCGGGTGGATGACCACCTCAGGGTGTGTGGATTTGGTTACCTCAATCACAATTGGCCTCTGTCTAGTCACCCTATTTTGATAAAGCTGCCCACCAAAGGGTGGATGCCCTCTATGAGGATGCCCATCACCATGGAAGAAGATGAGGCGTGCGAACTGTCATTATCCCCCCGAGCTTGTTCATGGCTAAGCTCTATAAACTTGGTTTATGGTTGGACTTTGATTGGCGGTGTAGGTCGATGGACCTAGTTTGTGGATGGCCTCTAGTTGTTAATCAAGACATCTACCTTGAGACGGCTAATTCACTTGTTACATCATCCGTTATTGCTTATGTATCCTTATGTGCCTAATAGCAATGTCTAGCTTACACGCCTTACACGCTACTATCAGGCAGGGGGCTAAATGTTGACAGTCAAAATATGTATGGTTTAGTCAAAATTAGACCAAGTCAAAGATGACATGTGGACAAATGGGCGCATAACAAATCGACCAATGAAGATCCGCCACGTGGGACTAGGGCAACTCACATCACACCACCCCCTATAAAAACTAACATTCTTATCAAAGGAGAGAAGACACAAGGGTTCAACACTCACCTCCTGGAGGCAAGCAAAGTCACCTTTTCATTCAAATGAACTACTAAACTTAGAGGGTTCTTTGGGTGTACATGGAATTTGGGGATTGAAAGCAAACTCTTCTTGTAATCCTACTTTCTCTATAGTGGATTTGATGATCTCCTTGCCCGTGGATGTAGGCTAAAAGCTGAACCACGTAATCTCTTGTGTATAGTGTGCGATTGTGTTTACTTGCTATCTTTCTTTCATTTTCTCTATATTTCTCTCTCTCTCTTCCAACCACATCTAGCCATGACAAGATGCGCAAGAACCCGGTATAAACACAAATCAAATAAGATAACCATAATAAAAGTAATTTAATGTTTGCTTTTTGAGACGAAAATCCGGCAGCATTTCATCTGTTTTTGCAACATTTCCAAATTTTCACATGTCAAGAAAAGAGTTCATAACATTTCTACGATCACAAGTATCTCAACAACTCAATCAAATGACGCCTCCTGCGCCTCCTAATAGTGCAGCACAATCATTTCCTAAATTTAACATAACTGTATGTGTCAGTTTTAGAAAAGCAAACATTATATAGTCCGTGAATAAGTTTGAGATGGCATGACAAATCAAATAAGATAACCATAATAAAAGCAATTTAATGTTTGCTTTATGAGACGAAAATTCGGCAGCAAGTTTGTAACACATCTATAATCACAATTATCTCAACACCACAATCAAATGACACCTCTCGCGCCTCTCAATATTACATCACAAACATTATAATTCATGAATAAGTTTGAGATGACATGACAAACAAAATAAAAACATGCTGCATAAGACTACTATACTATACGTTCTATAAACTTTACGTTAGAATGCTATTTTATATTGCCCAAAAAATGAATCACAAGTGTAACATGGTAAGAAATAGTACTTTAAAATTTTAATCCCTTACCTCTTCTCCATGTCAACCATCGATCCGAATGAAATCAATTGGCCAGGCAACTGTAGTTTCATAAGCTTCATCAAGGGTTAAAAACTCGCGTGTTGGACGAGGCAAGGGCACATCTTTGACTAGTATTTCATCCACCCAAACCCTATATGAACCATAACCAAGTGGCACGTGGTGCACACTACTT
This sequence comes from Hamamelis virginiana, assembly GCA_017140935.1. Classification (NCBI taxonomy): domain Eukaryota; kingdom Viridiplantae; phylum Streptophyta; class Magnoliopsida; order Saxifragales; family Hamamelidaceae; genus Hamamelis; species Hamamelis virginiana. Next base: position 1,283,938 of record JAESVK010000606.1, on the reverse strand, counting down.
GTAGGATCTGTAGATGAAATATGACCCCATGCCACATCAATTTTTTTCCCAGTCCAATTCATCAAAGTGCATGCCGCATTCTCCAACGAACCACCACAACACAGATTGCATCTCTAATGATGATAGTGACTAAGAACAAAATCAGAGCGTGAATCCAGAACTTAAACAGTATAAAATTGTTGGACAAATATATACCAATTAATTCTAATCCAAAGGGTTAAAATTGAAAATTCATGATATAAATAAATCAGCATAGAAAGGAAAACATTCATAAGACATGTACTTAAGTGTGTGTGTGTGTGTGTGTGTGTGTGTGTGTGTATATATATATATATAAAGTGAGCTGGTTTCAACTATCCCCTGCGGTTGTGCCATCCCTAGATAATTGAGGTAAGTCACTGCGACTGAATGAAAGGAAAATGACTGATGAATCTGTTGCCGAATATGTAACTTCTATTGGTCGCCATGTAAAGTTAATAATGGTATGAAACATCCTCCTTAGTTCATTTTCCATTCATGATAGAAAAACTAAAATACATCACACCAACTATAAAAGCTTAAAACATAAGCCTAGTTATAGTTAGTGTTTTCTGGTTAATTCACGGAAACCTGCACCGGAAAAACAACCTTTGTAGAACAATTGCAAGAGGTTCTAAAACGCCAACAATAAAAATAAAAATAAAAAACAAAGATCAAAATCATAGGTACAAAACACAAGTATAGCACTACTTCAATCACAATTTTACATATATGTAGTAATTTTAAATATGAAGCATTATGAGAGAACTATGAATTAAAAAACCTGCAGGTAAGAAACTATATCAACAGTAGTCACTCTTGAACCCTCTTCTTGTTGTCTCAAAATCCAATGATGAAGTTTCTCCTGCAAAATAATAATAATCATACTAATAAATTGATATAAAAGAATAAAAAGAATCATATTAATAATAATCATACTACAGACAAACTACAATCTGCAGATACACAGAATCTGAAGTGGTAACATGTAACTTCAAGAATTTAGAAATGAAAACCATTGCTTAAAAAATAAAAATAAGAACTATTAACCAAAATAATAAAATAAATTTGAGGGGTACACATGCACTGCACATGAATGGTTCTGCCACAGAGGTGTTGTGGATGTTTTGGCAGGACTTTGGGAGTGATTTTGATGATGTTCAACTTTTAAATTGAGGGTCAATTATAGACTCAATCAGAGACAAAATTACAAGGTTCTATGTTATATGCTACGCGTTGCTTGGAAATAAATACACTGTCTCATATTAAAAGATAATTAAGATCACCACTGTCTCATATTGTTCCCTAAACTCAAATATATAGTTCGAAACATAGTATACAGCACACCAGATTAAAGCAAGCAGCACAAATAAATACACAGTAATAGTAAAGCAAGTGAAAACCCGTTCAATCAACTAAATTAGATGCTAAATACTATGAATCAAATACACAGAACACAGAAATTAAAACTTGAATCCATGCTTCAGACTTAGCATTTATCTTAATTTGCAACAAGACCTTGAAAGCTGCTAAAGGAGACCTATCATTTAGACAGTCTGACTAAGTTCTTCAAGTAAAAATAGCCACAATGGGATGGTAAATATACAATCACTTACTAGTAATCAAATACTCCATCTTCATACAATTATTTTTTATGTTTCCCCCCTTCTTTTTCCATAAGTAGATATGTATATAGCTTTTGTTTGAAATTCACTCCACATAGTAATGGCAATTACAATCAGATATAGCCTTTGCATACAAAGTGATGCCAAAATAAAGGTTTCATTTTTGGAGAGGAACAGAGGCAGCAGGAAAAACAAACCTGTAGTGCGTAAGCTATGAGTTTCAAGAACCAGCATCAGCAAAGCAAAAAACTCATCTTCATAGTCTAACACCTGGTGGAGGAATGGTCTTCTCAATGCCAATACCTGCAAGATCACACATAACCTTGAACCATCATTATGTACAGGCAAAACAATGGCCAAGCTTAAAACCAAGATGCGACACAGCGAGGTTAAGGATGATTATTCCAATGAGAAATAATTCTACATTTTGTTCTTCATAACACCCTCCCCCTTGCAAACAGAGTGAGTAGCTACAGTAAAAGAACATGATTCCCATACAAAACTCGGCACTGTTTGGACAAACAGTTCATCATGTATTGCATACCATTTGAACCCACAAGTTGGAAGTGGAAAACCACCATTGGTTTTCAAAATTTTCAGTCTTCAAAACAAATGTTAATGAAAGCAAATACACTGAGTTAAATGATATCCAAAACACAAAGGACCATCTTAAAATCCCATGTATAAAGCGATTCAATTTCTACAAGACACTCAATTGCCTCATTAATATCTATATCAATTCAAATATGGTTTTGATGACAATTAACACTGATATCTAAGTATTCAGAAGGGTCCAATAATTCCATTTTCTCTAGGACCTTCAGCCTTCAAACAATTGTGTAACTTCAGTTACTCCAGAATTATCCAAGATAATTGTAAAACCAAACACTGATTTAATGACAAGGGCCTTAGATCCCATTTGTATTGATAACAAGAACCCAAAAAAAGTCATACTAGTATTGATAGCCTAATACTCTTCTCCACATCTAAACTCTTCTCTTATCCTGAACCCATTAAGAAAAACAATAACAAATAGGATTTAGAGCTGCAAGCTGACACCCAAATTTTTTCTCAAAAGTTTACTGATTTAATCACAACCAGCCCCTATTTTCCATATTTTTCAAGCCTAAACCCTACTTCCATAACCCTAACCCCATTGCTATCCCATATGCCTTTACCCTAACATTTTTCAACCCTAAAATAGCTGCTGTCCGGAAATTCTAGTAACATATTTTGTGAAATACTAACCATTTAGATCCTTTAAACCTTGGCATATTCCAACCCTAATTAATTTACAAGGTTTGACACCCTTTTTCCAACCTATTAAACTTAAAATTACTCGTCTTAGCCAACCATAACTAATCATGGACATCATTATTCTTGTGCTGTCCTGCATCATAAAGGCTTTCTAAGGGCAACGAAATGTGATGAAATTATAGAGCAGAAACAAAAATCCTGGTGGACTAAAACAGTAAAAGTCCAAATAAGAAGTGAAGTAACAGTAGCCTTCTTTCCTCAATAAATTATAAGCTTTGCATTCTCGCATGTTAAAGGCACAGATGAGATGATGTCATATGCTAAAAAAAAAAGTCAAAATTGACTGGTTCAATTCCTCATTTCAGATACACTGATTCTGCTTCTAATTTATTATAAAAATCAAAATTGTGAGAATATACAATGATTAAGAAAATGAATACCTGTTTTTCAACAAATTTTTCACGGCCACTCTCGTATTGTACCCCAAAACACCACTATATACAATCCAATAACCGCCTTCACCAATCACATTCTCAACTGCCAACCCATTCGTCACCGCCTCAAGCTCTCTCAGCGTATACCACCTCCCTCACCTCAGATGCAACACCTCAGGCCCTCCTACACTCCCAAACGACGCATTTTTAGTCCCACTCGGAATTTATGCTCTCTCCCACTCGCTCGAGACCGGTCAGAGAACACCACCTGGTGCTCCACCTTCCCAATATCAAAGTTGTCGCCGGAGGGAAGGAAATGGGGGCGGAGGGGATCGGGGTTACCCTTGCTAGGGTTTGGCTAAGAGAGAATGGAGAGTGGGAGTTGAGACTTGAGAGAGAAAGGGGAGTAGCAGTTTAGAGAAAGGGGTAGCTTCTGTACAGGTATTTCCGCGGCAAGGCTTCCATGGGCCGGTGAATGGCGGAGCAGAGATAGAGAAAAAGAGAAAGAGATCAGGTAGAGCAGCTTTATGAGTGATGAGCAAATTAGGGCGCGGGGAAAAGAAAAGAGGGAAGTGAAATTTCGCGGTAGACTATACACGGCGTTTTACAAAAGCCGCGAAAGAAACTTTTCGACGGATTTTTCAAATGCCGTAAAAGATAAAATTTACGCCGTGAATAAATAACACTTTTACGGCGTTTAAAAAACGCCGTTAATACTAATGCTTTTTACTGCATTTAATAAACGCCGTGAATACTAATGCTTTTACGGCTTTTTTTTAAAAACACGGGATTCATGACTTTATGAAAACTTTTTACGGCGTTTATATATAAACGCCGTAAAAAAAATGTCATAAATACCCGTTTTTGTTGTAGTGGCAAGACATTCAGAAGCTAAACGCCGTAAATACCCATTTTTGTTGTAGTGGTAAGACATTCAGAAGCTTTGTCCAAACACATATGAAGCAGTTGTATGGGATCGGAGGAAATTAATGTGCCAATTAATTAATTGCACAGAAAACAAATTAAACATCAAGAAAACCCGATGAATATTTCTGAACCCGAGAAATTTAGATACGATGTGAATAATATATTAGGCAGCTAGCTTTTGACCCCTCGACTGGCATGTATGTATGCTACCCGAGAAGCACCCTTTACGAAAAATATATGACAGATTAATTATATGCACTTGTGCATGCAGTGCACCAAAGTAATTAAGACTTATCTCCAGATGATTGCAAGAGTACCCTTTACAAACATTTCATCTAGTTGCTACTTAAGGTATGATTGTCGATCACCCTTGCTATACACAAAAGTACTTGTTAGATAAAAGTAAAATCAATGTGATCATATATGGTAATTCTGGAAAATGACGTTATAGAATTGCATGTTTTTGTTTTCAAAAGCAGGAGGCGAAAGGAAAACCTAGCCTGGATGATTATTATCACTACAATTGTATTGGTATGTTTGCTGGTTGTACGTACTTGTTGGTTACTGCATGTGTATATTTTCTTGCAGTGAACAGTCAAAGTAACAAAGGCAATTAATGGTGGTGTAACAAATTTTCGTAACAATCCTAGTTTTTATCCTCTTTTCCTGTTTTTGACATCCCCTCTATCTTTAATCATTCAGAGGAAAATGCAATGGAAAGTCAAAGCATTAATTATTGCCCATTAAGATTTCAAAAATACATTAAAATGCAACTCCCCTAATTAAGGGCCTATTTAATTGGGTGAGGTCTCAAAATGATTTTTATTTTTTTTTATATTTTTTATATTTTTATTTTTTGTAATTTTTGAAAAACAAATTTAATTTTTAAAACTAAAAGTAATTTTTAAAACTAGAAGTTTCAAGTTGTGTACCCAAAAAATAAATAAGAAGTTTCAAGTTGCTAAATATCCATTAACCTTTTATAGAGGAAAACAAGGAAGAGGTCAGAGATATCGGCCAGCTAAAGACAAGAAAAAAAGTCTTTTGAAATATCTCCTACCATGCATTCCAAACTTTTGATTAAAATTTGGGGATATTTGGCCAAATGTTCTCTCTTGCATATAGTCCTCACTAAGAATTTTTAATTGCTAAAGTCATCTTTTAAAAGGATTTTAATGTATTAAGTCTTAAAATTTAAAATAATTTTTTAATACCAGATTTGCCCTTAAACATAAGGGAGATATTTCATGCTACGTTTCCCAGATTTTCTCTGGGACTCCTCACCAGCCATCTTCTCCAGCGAGGCCAACAACAACATCATCCATTATTTTCGGTGAATCCAAGAGCTCATCCGACGAGGCCAGTAGCAACATCTCCATCTCCGGCGAGCCCATCTCCATCTCCAGCGAGCTCAGACATATTTGCAACTCGTTTGTTCTTCCTCTCTTGCAGATCTGATTTGATCTTTTTATTCCTTATAGATTGAAATACATTGAATGTAATACATATATATATACACACATACATAAATGTAAGATTCTGTGTTTTTTCCAATGGATTGTGTTTCAGATCCAGTTGATCGGTGGCAATGGCATAATTCATCCTTACATATATCGCTGGAAACCTTCATCGACGCTGGCTGAACAGCCATCTCTGGTGGGCAATCATGGATCTTCTGCTGAAACTTTGAAGAAGCAAAGTGGAGATGATGATACAGTTGATGATAGAGAAGATAAAGATATAGAGATCTGAGGCATAAGAGCACAAAGTTCCAAATGAAAAGAACTTTAGGGACTACAAACTCTGTAATTACTTGAACGGAGAGCTTTTTTTCTCTTTGTTCTTTTGCTACATCAAACAAATCTTAATTTGATTTTTTTTTCATGAAATCTATAAAGGATGAAATTATTTCTAAAAATGATTTCACTGCATTCTAAAAATTATTTCTAGAAAGTATGAAATTATTTCTCAAAACATGTTGGTGTAATTAGGGTCTGATGTCGATTTTCATTTTCTTCCTTTATTTTTGAGTGCTCGTGTCATGAGATATAGAAATGTAGAGGAGTGAAATGAATAAAAAGCGCAGTGAAATCATTAAAAATGCATTGAAATGAATAAAAATGCAATGAAATGCATTAAAAATGCTATGAAATGAATAAAATATACAGTGAAATGCATTAAAAGTGCAGTGAAATGAATAAAATGTGTAATGAAATGCATAAAAAAATGAAGTAAAATGCATAAAAAATGAAGTGAAATGCATAAAAAAATGCAGTGAAATGCATAGATAGATATAGTGAAATGCATTAAAATTGCAGTGAAATCTAACATCCGGCGCAATGAAGGTTGGCATCCTTTGTAGTGAAGTTTGGTTCTGGCATAGTGAAATCTAAGGGCGTAGTGAAATCTGGATTGAGATTGGAGGTGGGATTGAAGGTTGTTTGAGGAAGAATGGGTATTTTTGTCCAATTCATGCTAAAAGAACTTTTTGAAGGGAAAACTCTCAAATAGGGACCTCTCACCAAATTCCCCATATAATATGCAATAATTCAAAAACCTTTTGGCATGAAAAATCTTTTAAGAGAACTTTTTGAAGGGAAAACTCTCAAATAGGGACCTCTCATCAAATTCCCCTAAAATTAATGAGGGCTAGGGCTTTCCATCCAAAATAAAGATCGCGGAAAAAAGAAATAAACAAAAATAGATGAAATAGTGATTAGTACTCCCATATTAATTAACTTCATGGACCAATTTAGTGGCAATCCTAATCTTAATTTTAAACAATCAATTTTGTGGACAGTTGGATTATAGTAATTTTTGACTTGCATAACATATAGTAAAAGATTGTATTTCAACTATCAATTTTTCAAAATCTATTTTATAGTTAATTTGGCATGTTTGGTTATTCTTACACAACTTTACTCAAGTGCATCTCATAATAAAGGATACAACTTTTGGAGTCCTTTTCTTATGAGGATGTCCTCACATAAGGTTATGTGAAGACTTGACTTTTTAGTTAATGTAGGATGAATATTTTGAAAAATTGGTCGTTAGATTAAATATTCTTCATATGTATGATATGCATGCTAAAAATTATAGTGATCTGATGGTAAGTTTCTAAAATAAAAACTATAAAATCTATGACAGTACATATGAATTTAACTGTCAAAGTTTTTCACAGTCAGTATTTTAGAAACAAATTGTCAAATCACTGTGATTTTTGACATGTATAACATTAGTCGGAAAAATATATAATCCAACGGTCGGTTTTCCAAAATTTACATCTTACAACGACTAAAATGCCAAGTCACTCACATAAGAAAGTTCAGGGTCCACTCTTCTTGAGTCTATAGCCAAGTCCTAGTAAAAAAATAACCCATGACTTTTGAGTCTTATCCTTTTAGGACATTTAGCGAATGAGATCCTTTGTTTGGATTTGCTTGGTGCTTGGGTGATGTGTCATGATCTGGATCATCTACGCATCACCCAAATGAGAAGCAGAGCATCAAAATCATGACAAATCACCCAAGCATATCCAAGTCCAAGCAGAGGATCTAGATTAGGCATTTAGCTCGAGCTAGTTCACCCAAGATTTGTGAAATAGGACCCACAGAAACAGAGGGCAAATGAAATACGGAGAGAGAAGCTGCTGTGTTACGTCGCTCAGCAGCTTGCTTACTCGTCAAAGGCAGAGAATGTTACTATGATAAACTTACTGTTCTGGCTGCTACTAGTCAAAGGAAAAAGGGGAACGGATGATCCATGAAAGACATTAGAGAGCAGGGGATGTGTCTCTGCCTTTTGCTTCCGGGGCAGAGAGAGAGAAACTGAAAACAGATGACGCCTCTTGTTGCCTTGCTTTCATCTTTAATCCTTGTTCTCTCACATGGCCCTGCAGTTATTGCCCAAACATATCATCTTTCTTGCCCAAAAAATTCTACTTACGCTGTCAATAGCAAATTCAACACTAATCTGGGTCTGCTGTACGACTCGCTATTCAACGATACCAAATTTGAGCCTTCCGGCTACAAAAATGATACCCAAGGAAGCTACCCAGATCAAGTTTATGGGCTCTCTGTCTGCGCAGGCAATCTAGCTCCTGATATCTGCGTAAATTGCTCGAATGCTGCAATTCAACAAATGTTAATGAACTGTTCCGGCAAGAAACAGGTCATGATATGGTACGATCAGTGTATGGTGCGCTACTCCGATACATCTTTCTTCTCCACCGTGGAGGTGTCACCATCTATTTGTGATTTTGTCAGCTCCAGTAACACAATAGAGCCGGAAATTTTCAATAAGAATTTGGAGATGATGTTCCTTGACTTAATTAATGCAGCAATTCATGATCCTTCTAAACGGATGTATGCTACCAATGAAGTTGGTTATAGTATTACGGCTTCAAAGAAGCTTTACGGTCTCGTGCAGTGTACACCAGATTTATCTGAATTAGACTGCAACAATTGCTTGGGAGGTGCTGTTAAGGAAATTGTGAATTGCTCGTCGGCAAAAGGTGGTCGGAGAATTCTTAGACCGAGCTGTTGGCTAAGGTACGAGATGTACCCCTTTGCTCAGGAACCTCTCTCAACCAGCGGCACTCACGGTGAGTATTTTAATTTTTAGCACCAGAAGATGAAATCCGGATTCTTTGCTTGATATCTTAGATAATGACACATCATAAAAAATGAGAGATGAATGGTATATTTAAATAACGTGATAGGATCTTAACATTCAAACACAAAAAAAATACAAGCAGAGGATTGAGGGGATTTTGATAAGTTGAATTCACCTCTCTTGTTGTTGGCCGTGGCTTATGGCTACCGTGAAGGAAAATTGATAGTACAGCTATAAGAATGAATGAATGAATGATGATCCTATTACCACCCACACAAATTGCTAGTGTAACACCTCCAAAATAATCACCCTGCATCTCCATCTTTTATGCATTTTGATCCATGACTTTGAAATCATAACTCATGAGTAGAAGTCTCCTGCATTCAAACAAAATCACAACTAATTTTCTTTAAATTCATATTAGTAAACTTTGCACAAATATCCTTTTTATTTTGACCTATTTTTATATTAATATTCTAACCATTAAATTAAAGTTCTTGTATATTATTTAAAAATGCCCAACTTACTAATTTATGTTCCTTTTTATGCGTAGGATAGTCCTACTAAATAAAAGACTAATTTTCTCACTTAAAGACCCCTTGAATTTTATGAATTTCTACGCATTCTCTTGGTAACCAAACACACATGCAATTTCATCCCAATAAAAGTATTTAGCTTAATTGTATATGAATTTCTTATCTTATACATATATAAAAGAGGCTTGGGTAGTTGCTTTGTTTTGTGCATAGACATATGAATTCTCGGTTTTGCCCCTGATAACAGGGTCAAAAGAGTCGTGAAGGCGGCATGAACTCCATTCAGACTTCAGAGCTGTCGCACCTTCATATAAATAAATATGACTTGCCACTCAGAAAACCTCACAAGGTACCTGCTCTCGGTGACTTTTTCTTTAGCGCACAGATCACAGCCTTTGCATTAAGACGATGCTTAATTAGAGAGCTTCAACAGAATGCTACTCAGAAGCTCATCAACCCCAGCTGTTGGAACCCTTCTCTCTTCCTTCTCAGACAGTCCCAACAGAGACTCTGACACTACAAATTCTAATACTAATCACCGCAACAAAAAACACCCACCATTTCTCGATCACCCTTCCACAAAACTCTCTTTCTCCAAAAGGGTCCCCCTCAATTTGAGCTCATTCTCTTGCAATTCATCTCCAATCTCTAAGTCTGCTTCTGGGTTCTCTGAATTCAATCAAGATCGCAATAGTTTTGGCCTATAATCCTTTAGACGTGCTCGTTCTGACGGAAACTTAGAAGGATTAGCCTCTAGTAACAAAAAATTGAGCAAGTGACCCCCACTGCCCTCATGTGCCCATCACGTGAGACCCACGTGCAGTACACTTTCCTGCATCAAACAAGTCATCTTCTTCGTGTAACTTCAGATTTTTGTAGAAACTTCCGAAGGCCATATCTCCTTCATTTCTCAACCTTTTTCGATAATTTCTATTTTAAATTTTTCTAAAATCAAAATAAACAACATATTCAAAATCAGAATTGATCAAGGACCACTCCGTAATCTTAATTTAAGGTCCACTCATCATTAGAATATGTATTTTGAAAAACTTGCTATTGGATTAAATAATATTCTTATGTATGCGATGTCTGCCAAAAATCACTTTCATCCAACTTTCGGTTTTCAAAATAGACTCTTAGACAATTATTATAGCATTCAACAGTAAATACCGTTAAGAGTGTTTCACGAATTGTATTTCGAAAACCAATGGTTAGATTATTGCGATTTTTGACAGACGTAACATACATGATAAGATCATTTAATCCAACACAGTCGATTTTTCAAAATACCTATCCTATGTGAGAAAATAATGAGTGGACCTTAACTTAAGAATGATTGTTTCTTATCCAAAATTCATAATTTTTCGACAAATGTACAATTTATGGTGAATTTTTAAAGATTTCGGGCTATTTAAGCTTCAATAATTCATAGAAATTAATCTACACATAGATAATTCACTAAATTTGGTATACATACTCTTTACATCATGTAGATCATGGGAAAATTAATCACAAGATTCAAATACACAGAATTCATAATCGAATCTTGACTCGAAATTATTCCACCATTGAATAGGTTATGTGTTCATTGTGATTTTAGCTTTCATGCTTTAATTCTACTATAAACTCTTCATAATACAGTATTGTTTACCCCATAGAATAACAGGCCAATGAAAAAATGTCTTGTAACCAATTAAAGAATGAGTTTAATTGGCTAAATGGCTTACCAATCAACAAGGGACACATGTCCAAGTCAGTTTTGAAGAAGAAATCTGGGAAAAACCAGAATTCGCTCTCTTTTTCTCCAAATAACCGCCAAATAACTGCTATGGCAGTTATTTTTTGAATATTTAAACATGTTTTGGTAGTTTTTTATAAGAAAATGATAGATTTTTGTTCTCAAACATTTAAAATCAGTCTGCAGCAGTTATTCAAGTCAGAATATAGATTTTTACAGAAAAGTGGAAGTTCCAGATTGGGTTGAAGACGGATAGTCAGAAGCTTCAAACCAATCATTATGCAGCAAAACTCCATCACAGCAGTACACATGGACTCCAAACATGATGCAGAAGTACTTGACACTTGTCAACGCCTCATTTGATACGAATTGAAGGCAGTTATTCTTCAAGTTTATAAATAGAGTAAGAGTCCTCCATGCAAAGGGTTCCACAACCACACAAGACTCACGTCTTTATATGTATATTTATCTTTATCTTTCTCTTCTCATCTCAATGTCTCTTGTAATTTAGGATTTCTCTTCTTATTTCATATTCTATAGATCTTTCTATTCGTCTAAGATCTCACTCCCTTATCCCTCTATCATTTTCTTCTAAGATCTCTCTCCCTCTTCTATCTATCCTTTTCTATCTGATTCTCTAGCATATAATCCTTGTATCGAAGGACTTTAACAGAGATTGTATAACTGCTGTACCAGAAATGGAGGTAATATATAATTAATGTGGTTTCTTCGATTCATTTTGTTTCTATATTTTATTGTTACATTTCAAGTTATTTGAATTATTTTGCCTTGTTATAATTAATTAAAGTCCTTTTCATTGAGGCGAAGCCGAATTATCACAATCGCTTGATTTTATTATTTTGGCTCGATCACTGCTGGGGTTAGTGAGTCCACCAGCTCTCCAATTCCATCTCCCATTTCCTCTCCTGTTAAACCTTTGTCACCATCCCCTATTAGCTTGAGACCACCCTCAGTTTCTCCAACAAGTCCTGCATCATTTTTCCCAACTGGCTCGAAATCTCCTTCTTCCCCTGGCCCCTCAACTCAACTTCCTTCTATTGAGGCCATTCTTAGTGACGATTGGCTCTCTGATACTGAAGAAGTACCACCTAGGCCAGTAATTGAGGATAATGAGATCATTCAAGCCCAATTAATAATAAGGAATGATCTTAACCTAGACCTCCATTTTTTCCTTGATACTGCATCCTTTGACTCTTTTTCAAAAGCTTGCAACTTTTTAATTTCAGCCCCTAAAATTTCTAGTGCTACAAAAACCTTTCTTGCTACTCTTCCATCTTCAATCCAAAATGCAACCATCAATGCTTACACTGCCCAGACTTCTTTAAACCAGATCGAGTTGCTAGAAACCAACAACAAAGTAGCCTTGAATCAACTGAAGGAGCACAATGTAAAGCTTCAATCAACTTTATCATCCAAAAAACAGCTTCTTCAATCTAAACAAGAGATTTCTAATCGGATTAAGGAGCTGCAAGCACAGCTGGCTGAGGTAGATAATAAGCTTTCTTCTGTAGATTAAGAGCTGCTAACACTGGCTCAAAGCACAAGTGGGTTGGTAACATCGGCTGTCAATTCGAAGGCTTATTTGAAGAGATCTATTGCTACAAAGAGTGAAGCTCAAGACATTATCACTTTCTGTGAGCAAGTGCTGAATAGGGCTATGGGAGATTCAAGGCTGTTTATGTAAAGCCTTTGAATATATATATATATATATATATATATATATATATATATATATATATATTCAGTCATTCTATTATAAGGTCGACCTTGCATAAGGTTATGCAAGGTCGGTTCCATATCTCCAATTTTAGAAGACAGTTCATAAAACTGACCGTTGGATTAGATGCTCCCACTCTGTATGTCATGCCTGCAAAAAATCACTGTGATCCGACGGTTGGTTTTTGAAATATGTCATTGTGAAAATATGCAACTTATTTGTTCTTCAAAAAATCACTATTTTTTTTAACGTCAATTATTTCAAAAACCAACCGTCGGATCACTGTGATTTTTTGTAGGCATGACATACAGAGTGGGAACATCTAATCCAACGGTCAGTTTTACGAACTGTCTTCTGAAATTGAAGATATGGAGCCGACCTTGCATAACCTTATGCAAGGTCGACCTTATAATAGAATGACTG
>JAESVK010000606.1:1246655-1270528 GCA_017140935.1 Hamamelis virginiana | reverse complement strand
ATATATATATATATATATATATATATATATATATATATATATATACATATTTTTTGTCAAGAGGTATTTTATTCTTCCTGCATTTTACTTTCCCACATAGTAGGATATTAAGCTTTTAAAAAATTTCCATTAATTATCCTTAAATGAACATATCCATTTAAATTTCTTAAATGATATGCCCCACCTCTTAATACCATATGAATCTGGTAAGGTCCTTCCCAATTAGGGGACCACTTTCCATATCGAGGATCTTTTGCCCCTAATAGCAGGACTACTTTCCACACCAAATCTCCTTCATAGAAACTCTTAGCTCGAACCCTCTTATTATAGGCTCTTGCGACAATCTTCTTTTATACTTCGAGCTGATTAAGAGCATAAACCCTAGCCTGTTCTATTTCATCAGATTCTAAAAGCATAGCTTGTTGACACTCTTCCTTTGATAATCTATCTTGGCTTTGAATCCTTAGACTTTTTATATTTATTTCTACTGGTAATACTGCATCATGCTCATAAGTCAAAGCAAATGGAGTGGTATCAGTACTTGTCTTTTTTGAAGTTCGATGTGCCTAAAGAACATCTACTAAAGTTTCATGCCATTTCCTAGGGTTTTCACTTATCATCTTCTGAATATTGCTTTTAAGAACTTTATTAATAGCTTCTGCTTAGCCATTGGCTTGTGCATAATATGGGGTTGAATGAGTAAGAGTTATTTCTAACTCTTGAGCAAATTCCTTGACTTGTTCCCCAGTAAAAACAGTTCCCTGATCTACTGTGATAGTCTGAGGAATCCCAAATCATGTAATTATCTTTCTTAGGAAATTAATTACATCTCTTTGATAAACACTTTTCATAGATTTGGCTTCAACCCACTTAGTAAAATAGTCAGTTGCCACTATTAAGAAAGCATGATGCTTAGAGAAATGTGGGTAAATTTTTCCAATTAAGTCCATAGCCCATCCTCTAAATGGCCAGGGCTTTATAAATGGATGCATTTCAATGGCTGGTACATGTTGCACAAGGCCATGTTTTTGGCAAGCTTGGCATCCTTTTGCATATTCCAAGCAATCCTTGGCTATCGAAGGCCAAAAATACCCATGTCTTCTTATTAGCCATTTCATTTTAAAACCTGACTGATGAGCACCGCACATGCCTTCATGAACTTCTGCCATTATTGTCATGGCTGAATTTTTATCAATATACCTCAGCAGTAAACCTTCAGCAGTTTTTCTAAATAAATCCCCTTAATACAATACATAATGGATTACCTGTAATTTTATTTTTCAAGGTATTTCTTGGTTTGGATTTTCCAGATATTTACTAATTGGGGCTCTCCAATCAGTTTCCCCCATATATATATCTAAGACCTCGATTTGGATTCCTCTTTTGGCTAAAGCTGGGATTACTTGTCTATATTGCAGTGTTTCTTCTACCATTACAGTTTTGAATCCAAAAGCATCTTGGGCCACTTTATTAGCCTCTTTATTTTCACTTCGAGGTATAAAAGTGATGCTCACCTCTTCAAACCAATGAAGGAGGTGCTTTACATCTAAGTAATAGTGAATTAAATGTTCGCTCAAACACTGATATTCACCTTGAATATGTCTAACCATTAATTGTGAATCCCCATAAATTTCAACCTTAGAAACTTTCATTTCTTTTAGGATTTCCAAACCCAAAACCAAGGCCTCATATTCTGTTTGGTTATTATTAGAGAGTCTTTCTTGAATTCTCACTCATACCTTAGTTCAAAGCCCTATTGGAGATTCTAGAATAATCTCAACTCCAGAAAACTGGTGGGTTTTAGATCCATCGAACCGGAGCTTTCATCCACTGGTTGTTAAAAAGGCAATCATTTCTTTCCTTGAGATTTCAATAGTTGGATGATCAGCAACAAAGTCAGTCAATGCTTGGCCTTTTACTAGTTTTTGAGGTATATATTTAATACAAAATTCAGTTAATGTAATCATCCACCTTCCTATCCTATTGTTAAGGATTGGCTTAGTCAACATATATTTTATTACATCGACTTTGGATATTACTAAAACACTTCGAGGCAACATATAATATCTTAATTTAACAGCGATAAAGTATAAACTTAAGCACAGCTTGTCTATTGATGAATAATTACATTCACATTTATTCAACAATTTGCTTAAATAATAAATTGCATGCTCATTGCCTTCTTTATTATCTTGGGCCAGCATGCTTCCAATTGACTCCTTAGCTGCAACTATGTAGAGCTTCATTGGTCTCTCTAACAAAAGGGCTATAAGTACTGGTGGAGTTGATAAGTCTTGCTTGATGGCTTCGACTGCCTTCTGATGCACTTCTTCCCACTTGAAGTCAAACTTAGCTCGAAGCTTCAGTAATGGGGAAAACACCTTTGTCTTTCCTACTGCATTGGATACGAACCTTCGCAAGAAATTTAATTGCCCCAAGAACTTTTGCAGTTCCTTTTTGTTTAATGGTGGCTTAGCTTGAATTATGGCTTGAGCTTTGTTAGCATCCACTTCAATTCCCTTTTTGTGGACCAAATATCCCAAAAAATTCCCAGCAGCAACCCCAAATACACATTTTGTGGATTCATCTTGAGTTTATATGTCTTCATCCGCTCGAAGGCAATTTCTAAATGCTGCAAATGAGTTTCTTTGTTAGGTGATTTAATAACTATATCATAAATGTAGCATTCCATAAATATTCTTATAAAATCATGAAAAATTGTGTTCATGGCCCTTTGGTAGGTAGCCCCAGCATTTTTTTTAACCCAAATGGCATTACTATCCATTCGAAGGTGCCTAAACCAGGGCATCTAAATGATGTTTTATGGATGTCCTCTTCTGCTAAAAATTTGATTATAACCAGAATGGTCATCCATCATAGACAACATTTGATTGCCTGATGCACTGTCTAATAGCATATCAATGACTGGCATTGGATATTCATCCTTAGGGGTGGCTAGATTTAAATTTCTAAAGTCTATACACACCCTAACTTTGTCATTTTTCTTAGTTACAGGCACTATATTAGACAACCATTCCATATACCTGGCTGTTCGAATGAATCATGTTTTTAGCAACTTCTCAATCTCTTCTTTTACCTTTGGAGTAACTTTTGGAGACATCCTTCGAGGAGACTGTTTGAAGGGTTTGAATCCTCCCTTGATGGGTAACTTATGCTCCACCAGAGTACTATCCAAACCTGGTAGCTGGTCATAGCCCCAAGCAAAGCAGTCTTTGTATTTTTTAAGTAACTCGACCAGTTTCTCTGTTATCCTGCATCATAAGACGACTAACAAAAGTAGTTTTTGGTTTTTCTATTGTCCCCAAATTCACTTCCTCCAAAGAATCTTGCTGATGTACCCCCGAGTGTCTCGATCCTGCTCTTCTACCATGGTTGCCACTTTTTGTAATTGCTTTTGCACTTTAGCAGTTTCCACTTTCTTTAAGGCCAATTTGATGGCCTCGAGCTGCTTTAGTAGCTTAACTTTTTTTTTCAGGAGCTCGTTCATCATCAAAAACTGATAATAAGTGTGTAAAGATTCGGTCCCAATCTTCTTTCACTACTCCATCAGGCATGAAACTTACCTCAATGTGACCAAGATATCCTTCATACAACCTAGTTTTTGCTATGTTCAAATCAGCTCCAAAAGGTCGTTGGTCAGCCTGCACTATTTCTACTTCTTGATCATTATTTACCAGTAACAACTTTTGATGCATTGAAGAGAGGACACACTTGTTAGCATGTATCCAATCTCTTCCTAACAAAGCATTATAATTAGCTTTTCCATCCACCATAAAAAAAGTTGTCGTTGAGACCTTCGAACCAACTCCCAGCTCTACTGGTAGTATTCATCTGGCCTGTTTACCTTCCCCGACAAAACTTGAAATTACCACTTCAGTGTTAGTTAGCTTCATATCTTCTTTTCATAACTTTCTCATAGTGGTAGTAGGCAAAATATTCACAGATGCCCATTATCAATGACGACTCTATTAATTGGGACCCCGTCGAAATAAGCCTGTATATACAAAGGCTTAATGTGCTGAGTCATTTGGTAAATAGGTGGCTCGAAGCTGTATAGGAAATCTTCCTCTACTTCAGCAGCTCCCAATTCAGGGTAATAACTCTGTCAGTTCTCGACTTGCCCTTCTGTCTCTAAAGGCTGGTCAGGTTTTGCTGCAAAAATAATAGGCAGTGTAAAGGCCATATTAATTTTGGCCTCGATGGGTATGGTCCCGAATTGTACTGCCCCCTCCTTTGGCTTAATCTCCTATGTTTTTGGTGGCTGTTCCTTGGCTTCTTGTTTTTCTCTAGCTTGGACTCTCCCGGTGTCATCCTCATCAAGGAGATCTCCATCCTCATCCTCATCCTCAGCTGTTTTTTCCTTATCGAACCTTGGGTTTATTTGAATGGTTTGTTGCTGGCTGGTCATGCCTTTTAGTTCCAAAAGCTGGTTCCTCTATTATTTTTCCGCAAATTTTCTTTGTTCTCTTCTTTTCTGAGTTCGAGTCATTAGAGGGACAAGCTCTTCTTCTTGAGTTTGAGGATGCTTCAAAACATATAAATGATTGGTATCCAGCTTTGGGGTCTTTACCATTCTAGAATGTGGCCTTTTCTGGTACTGTTCTGCCATTAAAGGTGCTTCGAGTGCTTCCTCATCATAAATTTCTTGAATCTCCTCATCTTGCTCTTCAAGTAGCTGATCTAAGGAGTTATACTCCATATTTTTTAACTGGCAAATTTGGTTCCTGCCTGACATAAGTGTATCTTTGATAAGGCCAAGTATTGTTTTGCCTACCAATTTGGATACCTGGAAAGACATTTGGCCTAGGGTTTCCTATCATTTGAGTCTTTTTCACGGGCTGCATGCCTCTCTGGTAGACCATCTGGCCTGGCCTTATTGGCTCCTCTTGGTAATATAGTCGTTGTTGGCCCATCCTTCGAACTTGTGGATTCATTCTACCTCTTATTTCTTTTGGTTCAGCAACTGCCTTACCTTTCATCATTCTACTAAGAGGCATCTGGTTTGACCTTATTTGCTCTTCTTGGTAGTATGGTTGTTGTTGATCAACCCTTCGAACCTGTGGATTCATCATTATGCCCTTTATTTCTTCAGGCACATCAACTGCTTTTTCTTTCATCATTCTGCTAGGATGTTCTTTTTCACTTTTGTATTTTCCATGACAAGCTTCTACTAAAGCTTTCCCATAGTTAATGCAAAGCTTGTTCATCAAATCTTCTACTCCTGTATATGGGGAGGTAGCACTGCTTTTAGTAGGGATTTCTGCTTGGGCTTCCACTTGTACATTAGCTTGTGCCATCAACCTTGGCTTTCAGGGGCCAATGACTGGCCTCTGTTGTTTTCCTTTGGCTAAATGCACACTGTTCATCTCGACCTGCAATTCATGAACATTAGGAAAATGATTTTCATCAACCATCATGGTAGGTGTATTCTCAGGGAAAGTTAACAACCATTTCTTAATATTCTCTTGTATTACGTTTCTAAACACCACACAATTATTGGTGGAATGTCTCCAGGAATTGTACCATTTACAGTATTCTTTATTTCCTAGTTCTTGAGTATTAGGAATCCTATGTCATCGAGGCAGTCTAAGGAATTTTCCTTTCAGTAGATGATTGAAAATCTCATCTGTTTTCGTAATATCAAAGGAATATTGCTTTGGAGGAAATTCAGAGCTTCCTCGAGGAACTGCAGGATTATTTTCAACCTTGACCAAAGCATCACAAGTGTAAGGTCTTTTTCCTATTACTTCTGCAGCATCTATCTCCAAATTTGGATCATGGCAATAGGTTTTGTAAGAGGAGTTTCTCCTCTGTGCTTCGTCCCGTAGTAGGGCTTCGTACCTAGAGACCTTCAAGTCAATTCGAACAAATCTCTGAAATCCACATCATCGAATTTTTTCATTTCGAAAGTTAAACCATTTTGGGCTAATTTAACAAATTTAGCATCGGGTAGATTAACTCTACATCTATTTTTTAATTTTTTGAACATATAGATATATTGAGACACGTCTTCATCTTGAGATTGTCTCAATCTGGCCAAATCGGCTATAATGACTTCTGGCTCAGTTTGAAGAAATTGGGCATGAAACAACCCTTTCAACTGCTGTCAATTGGCAACTGATCCCGCAGGTAAGTTCACATACCAAAAAAAAGCAACTCCTGTGAGAGAGCTTGCAAACAATCTCAATTTGAGCTAATCATTATTCCTTATTTCCCCACATTGTCCAGTGAATCTACTCACATGTTCTATTGTGGATTGTGACCCATCCCCTGCAAAAAGGGGGTAAACTCTGGGACTCTAAACCCTTTAGGGAACTTGAACTCCTTATCTATCCACTCTAGGTAGGGCTTTCTATAAACATGAGTGGTTACGCCCCGAGCTAGAGGGCCTACCACTTCTTGGATGATTTCGACTATCCTTTTCCTATCATCCATCCTTTGAGGTCGATGTTCATCCTCCTTTTCTTCCCATTCTTCGATGGGATCCCTCATGGGACTGGTCTTCTTCTAACTGGTCCCCTTCGAGGTTCAAGGAGATCGAAACCATACCTCTATTTGCTTCCGCAGGGTAATGGTGATTCCCTACGGGTCTTACAGGGTTGTTATTTCTCACCCTCGGGCCATGTTCTATTGACCTCTTTATTTCAAGTGTATTTTCCTCTTCTGGTTCGACCTTCGAACCCTTTGGTTCTGTGTTGTTTCTTCTATCCTAGTAGGCATTCTATCTAGCAACATTGCAGCATGTCGCTCTAATGCCCTCTCTAGGTCAATCCTATTTTGATTTTTTATGTTGTTAGAGAAAGCCTCGAACTAGGGTCGTATATTCTCAGTTGGTTCCCTGGGCTGTTCTAACCTTTCTATCAATCGCTACAGCATTTCACTTGTTTGTTGTGTACTAGCTTCCAACCTTGCATTTATTTGCTATGTGTAAGCTTCTAGCCTTGCATTTGTTTGCTGCAATATTGTATTTATTTGCAATAGTATTGCTTCCATCCTTGCAAAAGCATCTTTTTCTCTCACTGGGCGGTCTGTCTCTGAATCACTAAACTCGAGACCAGTCCCAATGGCCATTTCATTATTGGCCTGTGAGGATTCATCCTATTTACTTCTAGTGCTAGGAGCCATTATACTTGACTTGTCCCACCGAGCGTGCCAAAATGTTGATCCAATTTTAAATTTCCAGGAGTTCGAATCACTACAAGGTAGTTCGAATCCCTCGAGGTTGTGAAAATCAGGTAGTACGTGGGGTTTCGAATGCCTCAATTAAGAGGACTTTTTAAGGAGACATGTCAAGCTAATTAATCCTAACAATAATAAGTAAACAATAATTAAGAAATAATAATTAAACTTGATAAAAATAACTCAATAAGAATATCTTCAGTACGATTCGAGCTAGTCTCGAACCCTTTAAAATTAAAAAGTCACCTTAACAAAAAGGAAATAAAACTCTGTTTCGAGACAGTGACAAAAATCTCTACCCTTGAAATAAATCTTTTGAAGATGAAATTTGTGAGAAGAACCGCCTTCCTAGAACTTTCGACGAACCCAAACTTCCTCTTGTTGTCCTCGAATTTCCTTCGATCACTTCCCTAGATGGTCCAAGCTTTCCCAGAGCAACTTCGAACTCCTTTTAGCTTTCTCTCCAGGTATCTCGAACTTCCCGTATTACCAAACTGTGAGCTTCGAATCGTAACCAATAATACCCCACTGTGGAACCTTGATGGTTAGCGGTAACAGAGCTCTCAAAATACCTTTCTTGAAGAAGAAAGAAGCTGTGAAGCTGTTGTGTATGTTTGAGATGCCCTTTCTGGTTCCCGAATTCTACCTTTATAATATTCATCTTTAGTTTCCTCTTCGAATTTGAATTCATCAAATATCTTTCCTCGCAGAACTACTACTCTCCAATTATAGAGAATCCTTCTTCAAGTTGAATAACTCTTGATGTTATCTTGAAGACTCCTTCTCTACTTCAAACTCTTGCCACTTCGAACTCTTGCTGATATCTCTCAATTTGATATCTCTTGCTGATATCTCTCCATTTGACAGTTGGCAGCCCCTGAATATTTAAGAAATACAAACATAATCTTTTCCGTTTTATTTGTATTTCGAAATTATAACACTTTAATCTATTCCTAGTTTCTAGGATTTATTTTAAATAACAACTCTCTCGATTCCTTAAATCCAAGTATTACATTTTCTTGAAATTAATTTAACACGTGTCAGTCAATTATTGGCTGGTGTTAAAAAATGGATTAACAGTCACATAATCCTTAATCCCTATATATATATATATATTCACATTTCACATTATATTTTTTTATATTTTAGATTTATTGGGATGATAAAAACTTATTAAAAAAATTTGATAATAAAACATCAGATATGATGTGACCGTTGAAGATTTTATTGAAATTTTAAATTTTTTAATGTGATGTGTAATTAATGCAATGCTTTCTAATGGGAATTAAAGATTGTTCCTAAACTTGGAGACTTTTTATTAAATTGAAAATTATGTGTTCCAACGGGAATTAAGCATTATCATTGAGGATTATTGCATATTGTGGTTAACTTAACTGATCATGTAGCAAAATAAACCAACTGCATGTAAACTCCTTGATTACTAGAGCAAGGGTCAAAGTTGGGCTGTGGTTAACTTAACTGATCCAACCTGACCTCATCTCCTCCCACCCCCCACCCCCCACCCCCAGTAAAAGGAACAGGGTTGTAGGCAACAAATAAAAGGATAGAACAACTAGGTTGGCGCCATAGCAATTTATAATCATGTGTCATAGACCCTAAATTTACCCGACCTCATTTTCATATGAATAGCTAAAGTTAAAAAAAAAAAAAAAAAAATATTATGAGATGCAGTATATGAATATATATTAATATTATTATATTTATTTTTATTTATATTTATATATATATATATATATATATATATATGTTTAGAAAAAACGTAGCTTGATAGTTTCTATGGTTATGAATTTAATGATGAAACTAAATACAAGTAAAACATTTGTTTAATTTTGATAAAGGAAGGAAATCATTATGGATTATGGTGGGCATCAGTGTAGCAGCGGTTCTAGTGGTTGCATTGTTGGGTTCTTGCATTTTTTATAGATGCAGAAAGAAGGGAGGAGGCAAAGGTATATAATATCTGGATCTTCTTCATCCACCATTAATTCTATTCCCTTTCCATCATGTGAATTAAATTCTCTTCATGTGTCCTACAGAGGAGTTTGGCAATATCCAAGATGTTCAATTACTTAACTTAGGAGGAGGAATATTTGCTAATGACTACTCAAACAAAAATTTGCATGGAGAGAAGATGAAATCCCAGGACTTTCCTTTGATCCGGCTAGATTTTCTAAATGCAGCCACACAATATTTTTCCAATGAAAACAAGCTGGGAGAAGGGGGCTTCGGTCCTGTGTACAAGGTAATCTTTGTGATGATCTTATTTTTTTCGCCCTTTTTCTTTAATAAAGCCTACTGGGTTATTAGCTACACAATAGGGGTCGTTCTTCCCTTTCCCTTAAACCCTTCCCACCTTGATGAAGGCAGGATTCAAACTCAGGTCTCCAGTACAACCACTAAAAGACGACTTTACCAGTATGCTAGCCAGCACCTTCGATGATCTTAAATCTTTCAAGCACCCATCGATCATGTATAGTGACATGATGTGATTGGAAACTGGGAGAGTTTGAAAGTGAATTCTTAATTCAGATGATCAATGCACGTGCAAATATATATGCACTTAATTTGTTTTCTATAACAGAAGTATGTTGCATTAATTGAATGCGCGCTGCTTTTCCAGGGTACATTAATAGATGGTCGAGAGATTGCAGTTAAGAGGCTCTCAAAATCTTCCGGCCAAGGATTACAGGAGTTCAAAAATGAAGTTACTTTAATTGCCAGACTACAACATAGAAATCTTGTGAGACTATTGGGTTGCTGCTTTGAGGGAGACGAATTGATGCTCATCTATGAGTACATGCCCAATAAAAGCCTCGATATTTTCCTGTTTGGTTTGAACCTTCAACTTCTTCAAGTACTTGCTGGTTTTTACATGAACTAACGAGATAAGAAAATAATTAAGCCATAAAACACAAGGACATTAATAAGAACTTTGATTGTTTGCTTTGCTCTCTTAGATTCAACTAGAAGTGCACAACTAGACTGGAAAAGACGTGTTGGCATTATTAATGGAGTTGCACGCGGCCTTTTGTATCTGCATGAGGACTCTCGACTTAAAATTATTCATAGGGACCTCAAAGCTAGCAACATTTTGCTGGATCATGACATGAACCCAAAGATATCAGATTTTGGACTGGCAAGGATTTTTGGTGGAAATCAAAGCGAAGGCAATACAAGTAAAGTTGTTGGAACACAGTAAGTACATTTTTTCCTTTTCTATTTTATCTCTCCCTCTTTCTTTTTTTGAACTTTCATCCCAAGCCTATCTAGGGATAGCCGTGGAGTCTAAGCCAAGTGAAATTTTGGTTCAAATCCAAACCTCCCTTTTGTTGAGGAGTTTTTCATTGCCTTTCAATTAAACAAAAATAGTAAAAATCCCTTTACCTTTTTTGCAATAAGCTTTATGGAACAGAGGGTAGCCTACAATTACTAACAAATAAGCAGTCACACAAATCTTTATTTGAGGAGAAATTAGGGTCTTACTAATATGGAGTTTAGAGCAAATTAATGATGAGAATATATGCTTTGTCTTTGTACTTCATCTAATCTTATTCGTATTGTTTTTATTTTCAAACAGTGGATATATGGCTCCGGAATATGTTTCTGCAGGACTGTTTTCTGTTAAATCAGATATTTTCAGTTTTGGAGTTCTCTTGCTAGAGATAATAAGCGGGAAAAGGAATGGTGGCTCTTATCTTACAGAACACGGTCAAACCCTCATTGCTTCTGTATGTATTATTTTTCCCTAGCTTTGATTCTCACCCTGTATCTTTTAAAGAAGCTTAACTTGGATAGATTTAATATGACTTCATGAATTGTATAATTTCATAGGCATGGAAACTATGGTCCGAAGGCCAAGGCTTGAAACTGATGGACCCATTACTAGTGCAGTCATGTGTGGCAGTTGAAGTGTTGAAATCTATCCATATTGGGTTGTTGTGTGTCCAGGACGATCCAGCTGACAGACCTACAATGTCATCTGTGGTCATTATGTTGGGAAGCAATGCCGTAACTCTTCCTGAACCAACACAACCTGTGTTTTCTCTTCAGCGAGTTGCCGTGAGATCAGCTAAACCCTCACCAAATCAAGAAATTTGTTCCGTTAACGAGATAACTTTTTCCGGTTTTTCTCCTAGGTGATTATAATTGATATTATAATCATGGACAACCATATGTGTTGGAAAAAAGTATCTAGAATTGGATTATATCGTATCAAACAATTATTTACTGAATAGAACAAATTATATATCAATTCTGTAAAGCAATCAAGTAATTTTGGTCCATATACATGATTGGCAATTTGGACACATCAAATGGCATAAATGTAGTAAAAAGAAACTAGGAAGTGCTCAACAGGGTGTTTATAAAGAAACTAGGAAGTGAAATTCCCAAATCTGATTAAATCTAATATTAAGGGCATTTGAAGCAAAAGCCCCAAATCCCAAATTCTGATGCAAACACCCTTAATCTGACATAGCACACAAAAAATTTTGGGCATTTGATGCAAATGCCCTAAATCTGCAAAAGCCCTAATTTTTTTTTTTTAAATATATATATATATATATATATATATATATATATATAAAATCTGAAAATAAAGCCCTAACTTACAATTTGGTAGCTTGGTGAGGAAAATGGAGTTAGGGCTCCTTCAATTTGGTAGCTGGCAGCACTTTCATGGAGAAGCAGCAAATGCTGTTGGGGTTCAGTCACGAAGAGAAGCCAAATGGAGTTGGGGTTCAGTCACGAAGAGAAGCAGAGATGCAGTAGCAATTTGGGGTTCAGTCACGAAGAGAAGCAGAGATGAAGTTCTCACTGTCGGGTTTTGTTGTTGTGGCATTGAACCGGGTTTATAAAGTCTCAAATGAAGCCAGCCGTTAGATCTCTTTTACTTATATCCTATGGCTGAAGCAACACGTCCGCACCACTAAAAAAAAAACGGACGTCCTCATTAGAAGGGGATTGTATATATATATATACATTTGTGAGAAGTATTCTATCTGTTTGCTGACGGCTGATTTCGATGACGAAATCCCGTTAAGGGGGAGGTATTGTGAGATCCCAAAATCTTCAATAGCAAATTTTTATTTGTTATTATTATTATTAACTTTTATTACATAAATGGCGCATTATCATTGGCCATGGAGGTGCCATGTGTGGCCATTATTAGATGAGAGTGTGTGGACCAGCCTCGTGGCGGGGCTTAGGTGTCCACATCATCACCGGACGATGTGATTCGGGGGGTTTAGAAATCAAACAAAGGAGTCGCCACCTTATTTTTAAGGAATAAGGAAACCATGAAAAATATTTTATTTTTTAAATCAAAACAAAACAAACTCCATTTTCAATGAAAAGACAGTCTTTGAACCAGAGATGGATCCGGGGGCTAAGTTACGACGTGGGAAGGTTCAAAGCTTTCACTTGTAGGCACCCACCTCGCCCTAATTAAAGGACTTCTAATTTATTTGGGCTATTTAAATTTCTCAATGCAAACAATCCTAAATAATCTAATCAACCAAAAAAAATAGTGATATAAATGCATTATCTATATTAGTTATATTAATAATAATAAAAAAAATACAAACAAACCCTAAGAACCTAGAATACCCTACGGGCATCCTAGGGCGGACTTGAGCCCTATTAGCGCCTACGTAACTTACTAGTATCACCCAGCAAGTATCAAAGTCCACGTAGTTCGACTACCCTAGGACTCTCCTATTGTAATCGATCACATCATCAAAGGTATTCAACCTAACTCAAGACTCTAACTTCGAGAGTTTTTGTTTGTTTAAAATCATTTATTCAAAATCATTTCAAATTAAAAGACTTTCTTAAAATCTAAATATTCTAAAACAATTCTTATCTTTAGAATTCAATTCCAATTAAAAAATCTTTTTCAAAGATTTTCAAGAAAACAAATCATATGGGAGGAATTTCATTCCAAAGTAAAAATCTTTAAAACATTTCAAATCTTTTTGAAAATCATTTAATAATCAAATATCTCATAAAATCATGTTTATTATATCAAAATCATTTTTGGAAAATCTCTCGAAGATAGACATCAAATCGATTAAAATACTCAAATCTGAGTATGACTTTTACAACAAAGGAAATTCCTAGGGAAGGTCAAGTGACCTTCCTAATCCTAGGGTCTCTAACTAGCCCTAAAGTTAATCTAAAAACCTAAAAATACTAATGCAATGCATGCTGAAATTTAAACAAATAAGCATGTAATTAATTCTAAAAATGCATGAAAATGCCCCTAAATGCACACTAATTAATCTATGTGAGCCTAAGCATATTTCTAAGTTGGATTTGGCCTTAAAATAATTTTTAGAAGTGATTTAAAGGCATAAACAAATCCGGACAGATTTGAGCATTAACCTTTAACCACTCTAAAAATCATGAAAATAAAGAATAAAAAATGTGAAAATGTCCTAGCATGCTTTCTATATGAATATACAAAATAAACTACAAAAATCATGCAAAACATGGCTTAAAAATGATAATTAAACCATTTTAAAGTATATATCCAAATCTGGACAGATTTGAATATACACTTTTAATGGCCTAAAAATCATTCTTAATCCATGGTTAATAATGAATAAATACCCTAGCATACAATCTATCATGCTTGATTAAATTACCATGCAAAAAATATCAAAAACTACACAAAAATATGCTTACATAATTAATTTAAACACAAGGGAAGGATCTCACCTTTGCACGCTCCCTCGTACACATTTTATATATTCAAACCAATAAATCCAAGCCGAGTGCATCAAATAATCATAAAAAAATCACAAGGGAAGGATCTCACCTTTGCACGCTCCCTCGTACACATTTTTCATATTCAAATGATCAAATCCATGGCAAGTGTTTAAATAATCATATAAAACATAAACAAAAAGACTCAAGACTTATCACATGTCGAATTAACATACTAATATACTCATGTTATCATTAAAATCATCAATTAAACATCGAGAGATTCAAATAACAATATGAATACACCAATATTTATTCTAACATGCTTGTACACAAAATAACCATAAATCTAATCTTACTCATGCATGCATACATAAAATCACGACAAAACTAATCTAATAATAAACATGCATACTAACATAAATCACAACAATGCTAACCTAATCATACATATTAACCCTAATATGCATATTCACATAAAATAATGACTAAACTAAACAACCCTAAACATGCATTCTAACATAAAATAATAACTAAACTAAACAACCCTAAACATGTATTCTAACATAAAATAATAACAAAGCTAGTTCTAATCATGCATCTACACATAAACAACAATAAAACTAATTTTAATCATGCATCTACACATAAAATCATAACAAAAAACTAATCCTAACATGCATTTAATCACAATAAAAGACACCCTAATATGCTTACTAACATGTACTCATAATGAAACTAACCCTAATCATACATGCTTACATAAAATAACACCAAGACTAACCCTAATCATACATATGACATGAAATGACGAATAAAACTAACCCTATCATGTTAAACATACTCATAGTAGAAAGAAAAGGAAGAGAGAATCCATCTTATATGAAAATCAAGAGGACTTACACCATAGCCTCATAAACCTATGTAAGAAATCATGAAAAATGAGAGTCAAGGTTAAGGATTTACCCTTCGATCTCCTTCTTGGCTAGCCTCCTTCAAGCTCCTAGCCTTGAGTTCTTACCCCTTCAATGGTGTAAGAATGAAGAGCCCAAAAAATCTGTAGCCTCCTCTCCCAAAAACCCTAAAATTCTCCTCCTCCCTCTCTCTAACTCCATAGTGTAGTATATATAGAGCTAGGGTTCAAATCCTTGAATGGTTAGGATTCAATTCCCTAAAAATGATCCTAGGGTTTAGAATTGATCATGCTAGGGTTTGCCAGCTGAAAACCCTTCGAATTTATTCCAAAAAAACGAACCAAATCGGCCAAAACAAGTGGGAAAGTTTCAAACATGCCAAAAATACAAAATGGGTTCGAACATGCTGGTGACCATCCTAGCCTGGACGGCTGGCCGTCCTGGGCTGGACGGTTGGCCGTCCTAGCTAGGACGGTCACCGTAGTGACTTCCCAATTTTTTCTTCCCCAAATTTTAGGGTTTTCATATTTTGGCCATATTTTGGTCAAATTTGATCCAAATACGATGGTTCAG
This sequence comes from Hamamelis virginiana, assembly GCA_017140935.1. Classification (NCBI taxonomy): domain Eukaryota; kingdom Viridiplantae; phylum Streptophyta; class Magnoliopsida; order Saxifragales; family Hamamelidaceae; genus Hamamelis; species Hamamelis virginiana. The sequence goes on along the minus strand of JAESVK010000606.1, from coordinate 1,255,112 downwards.
GGCTCAAAACGACCGTGTTTTGATCCTCCACATTTTTAGAATGTTTTTTTGGTTAAAATCAATTGACCATGGTCAAGGGTTTTAGCAAAAAGCTAGCCAATTGACCCGGTTGTGCCAAAATTGGTCATATGACCATTCTTTGTTTTGTAAAATTGATCAATTAGGCTTGCACCACTTCTAAAAACATGGCTTTAATATGAAATTGGTACTTGAAAACATGTTTTGAAAATCTTTTATTTTGGTGAAAATGACCAATTCACGATCGATTCGAACAAAACCCTAATTCAGCTCATTCTTACCAGTGAGATCGATTTTAGGCGAATCCATCCTAACCATTCAAAGGCTCAATTGACACATCAAATACACTCCCCACATCCATATAAACCTCATGAAACAATCCGTTTCGAATTCGGAGGTTATTCGGAAATTATACGAGAAAAAGGAAGAAAATGCCCTTCAAGTCGCAAAAACCCTAATTACCTATCGAGCTCTTATCAGAATGCCATGAAAATTTACAGGGATGTTCTAAAACACCTCAAAAGTCAAATGCAATACAAATGGGTTGATTCCAATCCAAATGTACACATGAAATAATGAACTGTCCTTTCCCTCAGAAAAGGGCAATCTAGGCAATTTGGTCTTTACAAGGCCAATTCCTCACCAAATGATCAGCTATTCTAGTTAATCATTTGCATTGACACATAGTAGAAATAATTGGTAAAAATGGGGTGTCCACAGAGTGCATGTGCTTTAGAGTGCATCTTTGATACACACAATTGTTGATTGAAATATGTCCCACAGTATCAGCCAACATGAGATCGTGGGATATATTGTCTTGTGTCTTTTGTGACACTATGCAAAAGAGTGTGGTGATATACACCACTAAGCTTTTCTCCCCAAGTGGGAAGACATGATATGGTGGGATAGTGGTGATAAAAAAAAAATAAAGGAGAGGGATCAAGTGTTGCATAATTTAGGGAGTAGCTGGACGTGTGGGGCAATAAAATATATATATATATTAATAATAAGGGAGTTGAGAGGAAATTAAGATAGAGAGAGAGATATAAAAAGAGGGGAATCAGTCGGAAAGGGGGAGAAGAGGAGAAGAGGAGATGAGAAAGAGAGAAGAAAAGAAAAGAAAGATAATAAGTGAAAAAGGAGAAGCTAAGGGGAAGATGGAGCTGCATAAACGCAGAATAATTGGTAATTTTATTAATTCAGAGCTTAGTAAGGTGAGATAGTATTTCTATTTTGATTATATTTCAATTTTTGGATTGAATGTGGTATGATTTAATAATGACTAAAAAATTAATATATATATATATATATATATATATATATCAATGGGGTTTTCTAATCTTGGGTTTTTATTTTATATGAAAATGAAAAACTGAAACTTTGGTACTATTTTTCCTATAAACTATATCAACTCGGGATCATGTGTACCAAATTTTGGAATTTTCCGATGAGTAGATTAATTTCTATAATTTTCTGAAGTTTAGTAATATTGAAACTTTGAAAATTTGTAGTATATTGTGTATATGTCCGAAAATTCTGAAATTTAAGTATATTGTAAAGCTTGAATTTAAGAATTTTTAGAGATAAGAATCATGGAAAAAGACCTATGGGTGAATGAGAATTTCTAGAGAGAGAAAGCTTCCATGAAGCTTTAATAGTAGGCACAAGGGGTATTTTCACAGTATATCGAAAAATTATGATTTTTACCTATATGGTATAGATTGATTTTATATGAATTTAGAACTTTGAATCACTTCAATTGGATGTGAATTGTGAGAGAAATTGAGAAACGAAGTTGCCGAAAAATCTGAAATTTTATTAACTAGCCTACTTTGGCATCATTTTTAAATATATTCGGATGGGAGGTGTTATACACCACCATTATATTTTGAAAACTTGTATCACACAGATTCTATAACATCTTGAATCACCCAAATCGGATGAGAAACGAAGGAGATATAAGTGTGCAAAGTTGGCCAAAAAGATGAAAAATATTGACGTATCATGTAAGAGAGTGTGGATGTATGATCTTGTGCTATGAAGGTGCATAATAGACCATACACCCTCAATTGCAAATTAGTGCTTGTGGATATCATTTTGATTGGGAATTATTTTTAAAAATCCTATTAAATCAAGTTGATATTAATGGGTACAAAAGTTGTTGTTTGGGATGCATGAAAGAGCCTAGAAAATTATGGAGCTTAGTGAAGGTGCACCATAAGGCTTACCATGTAACTTCATTGTATTTTGACTATTCTAGTATGATTTTTCAATCTAACAAAATTTGATAAATTCTACAAAATTCAAACAAGTGTCCTAGAATGGATTATTGTATAGAAAATTCATGTGGATAGAAAATTAACTATCTTCCAAATTGTGAGTCTTTGAAAAATAGTTAAAAATCATGAATAATTTATTTTTACAAAATCATGATGATTAGTGAAAGATCTTGGAAGTAGAAGTTATGAAAATCATATTGGCATATATGAACTATTGATGAATGCATGTGAGATTTATAAAGTTTATAACATGCTATTACTTTTTATTATGAATAACGTGATGTATAATGTGAAGCATGTTAATGGATATGCATAAAATATATGCATGTGATAATTGCCATAATTATTGCAAATAAAATTGGCATATGGCATTTGGTGATGATGTTATGAGAAAGTGCCTGGGTTTATCAGTAAATTCCATGCATCTCCTAGTAACAATGCGTTTTGTGAAAATAAAACCGTGCGCTTGTCATGTGAATATGCGTGTATGGGCGCACATGTTACGCGTGCAGGTAAAACGGACAATATTGTTACTTGGAGAGGTGCGGGGAGTTACAGTAACACGGTTACGTGTGGTGGCCCAAGATGAGTGAGCAAAATGATTCATATGTATATCACTGATATAACTGTTGATATGAAATATATGATAAGTTGATATGCTATGAAATATATGCATGAATTGTCATACATGAACTGTTGATATGAGATGTGTGCCATATGTATTGCATGAAATAATTGCATCTGGCATGAGACACAGTTACATGTGAGATATATTGCATAGAAAATCATATGCATTTGTGATTATTTATGTAACTGTGGAAATAAGGAGTTGAGATACCACCGATGGACAAAAGATCCTGGAAACACTTAGTGCACTAATATATCACCATTGCTAAAAACAGCAAGTAAATCCTCCTGTCAATGAGTGACAGTCGCGAAAGGTCCTAAAAAGACGGGGGCTGGGTGATATACATCCTAAAAAGGTGGGGATGCTGTTGTGGTAGTTGATTGAGAATGATTGAGATGATTGAGTACCTCAAAATGAGGTAGCCATCTATTGTGGTGAGATGGTGAATCCTAAAATAACGTGGGTGAAGAGACCTTTTGTCTCTGCGCCGGATAAGACGTGTGTTTACCGCCCTCGATGCTGGCCCTGGGTAACCGACGCGTGGCAGTGGGGCCCGCCACTTCCCTCAAGTAAGGAGAACCGGTTAGAGCTGGTTGGAAATGAACGGGGGATGGCCACGTGTTAGATTTGTAGGGCTTCTCTTGGGTAACCGGACGAGTGTGCAAGTCTGGGCTCCTACATTGCCCCCCTTTTCCTTTTCCCACACAATCAGAGAGAGATAGGGAATAGGAAAAGCCGATGCCTTTAAATACCCCTACTCCTACCTTTTTCCACCATTGGAGCTTCTTAGACTTTCTCAAGGCCTTCTCCCACTGTTTTATCAGTAAGTCTTTCTTCAGCAGTGCTTTGTCAGTGGCTTCTGGTTTTTCGATAGATGCATTTCACCGAGACTATGACATTCCAGATAAGGTCACCGTTTGGGAGGCTACGGATGAAAATATGGTGACGATGAGGATAGAGGCGCAGGATCTCATTCTGCTGTGTCATTCTTACTTCTCAGCTAGACTACGAGTTCCATTTCCCCCTTGATACGCAGGGTTCTTGCACACTTTCGTATAGCTCCTACTCAAACGAATCCTAATTTTTACAGGATTCTGTGTTCTATCATGGCACTGAATAAGCTGGTTGGAGTGAATATAGATTTTTTGGAAATCCTTCACTGTTACTCCTTTAAGAGGGCTGGTAACCAGGACACCTTCTATTTATCATCTCGCCCTGACTGGGCTCTGGTTCATGGCATTCATGCCCACAAGAAAGAATGGGACAAGATATATCTGGCCTTTTCTGGCGATTGGGAGTTCGGGTCTGTGCCTGATGCAGAACGACTTTACCAAGTCCCCAGAATGTGGGGAGCTCCAGGTAAATACTAACCATTGCTTTTGCTTACGTATTTTTTGGTATGATAGCTCTGTTTTAATCCCTTGTGAATTTCAGATAAAGATGCACATAGTAGGTATGAGCTTACCAGTTCGCAGTTGGTCGGAGTGCACAAAGCCTTAAAGTATAGCTGCCGTGACTGGGAGCATTTATTGGAAGCTTATCTTCGTGATGGGAAGACTTCTAATGTTCCTGGATCCATTCCTATACCTGCAGTTACTCTTGCTGAATCGGCTCCTTCTTCGCCTGTTCTTTTAAAGGGCAAGGAAAATGAGGGAGGAGATGAAGAAGAGGGAGATCCTGAAGCAGAAAAAGAGGAGGAAGATGAAGAGGAAGATGTTGAGATTATTTCTTCCACACCTGTACTCATTCTTGAGACGAGCTCCGCATCTGAGGAGCTGGTTTTAACAAAACCAGTCTTGCCAATGCACTTGAGGCTAAGACGCCCTCGTGCTACTCCTGTTGTAGTTTCCCCCTTTCAAAAGAGGTAAAAGACCGTTGAGGCCTGCCGTAGTGGTGCGACTAAAAAGTTCATTTCGAGTAAACCCAAGATTTCTGTGGCAAAGAAAGGCTCGCTGAAGGAGCCGTCCGTAATCAGAACTTCCCCCGTACAGAAGATAATTGCCCCCAGTATGCCCCCAACTGAGAGACTTTCTCATTTGCGGGAAGACCTTCCGAGTACTGCTGATCATTCATCCCAAGTTGCTCTGGGGCTTTGGAAGCCATCTTTTGTGCCCCCGCGAGATGCCCAAGAGTTAAAGGGTGTTGCTAGCTGCAACCTGATCAGCTCCTTCAACAACTCTGTTGTCATGGTGAGCCTTCTTCACTTGCTTTGTTCCCTTCATAATTCCGTTCTATTTGCTTACATGGTTCTTTTCTAGCTTATAGACCTTGCTTAAGGCATCCGAGCTAGAGAGAAGGCTGGAACAAAAAGAGGAGGATTTGGTGATTCTGAGCGATAAGAATCGGAGCTTGTCTGAGCTGTTAGTAAACAATTCAAAGAAATATCAAGAGACTCATAGTGCAGTTATGACAGCAAAGATTGAACTAGAGAGAGTGAAAGGAACCGTGATTCCTCTTAAGGAAGAGCTCCTCATAAAGGAAGGTCTGATTGAGGAACTACAGAAAGCCCTGGAGGGAGAGAGAAAGGAGAAGGAGGATACAATCCTTCGCATGAATTAGGAGAAGAAGAAGGAGTTGGTTTCCTTGCGAGACAAGCTTCAGGCTCAGTTGGAAGAGTTTGTTCGCGAGGCGCATGAAGAGGCATATGCCTTAGGTTTTGTAGAGGGACGCACTAGTGCGGGTGTAAGTCAACCAACCACTAGAGATTGATTATGAACTCCCTGAAGATGCTTCAATTCTTATTCCTGAGAAGGTTCCTGGTGCTAATGAGGTTTTTGTTGCTGGTGAAGTGGGAGGACCTGATAAGGAAGTTTAAAGCGTGGCGCTTAAGACTGTGGTTGCTGGTGGGCCTTCCGGAGGTACAATTGTGGCAGCTCTGGTGCCTCCGGAAGGAAGTCCAGTGGAAGAGACCAGAGTAGAGTCTTCTCATGATCTTCCTTAGAATTTTCTTTGTGTGCTCTATTTCTTTTAGTGCCTTTTCTTTTTGTTCTGAAACATGTTGGATAACTTCTTCTTTTTTGTAAAGAAATGGGAATACTTTGAAATATAGCAAAGAGCTTTTTGTTTTTCCTATTGTTTGTGGTTTGTGCTCCTTTTTGCTATTCTTCATTTTCCCTATATTGCCCCTATCTTAGCACTTATGAGGAGGAGCTGAATAAGAGGGAAGATAGTGAAGGATGGAGAGGAAACACAAAATAGGGGCTGAACTCGAAATGGTGAGAGTGCCCCCAGTAACTGTCGCACGAAACCAAGGCGTCAAGCAGAGCTCCTAGTTAGCAAAATAGATGCCTGATATGGCTTAATAGTTGCTTATTGTACTAGAGTAGCTGCTAGGGATCTCACTAGAGGCCTAAGAGAGGCGTAGAAAAAGGTCCCCGTGAGCTGTGCCATGAACCAGGCAATGAGGTAGAGCTCCGAATTAGCAAAATAGATGCATGATTCGGCTTAATAGTTACTGACTGTACGGGAGGAGCTGCTAGGGGGCAAAATGAGGGCCTGTTGAAGGCATGAAAGATGCCCCCTGTGAGCTTTTTCCGTGAACCTGGCAATAAGGTGGTGCTCCAAGTTAGCAAAATAGATGCCTGATTCGGCTTAATAGTTGCTTACTTTGTCCAGAGTTGCTATTTTAGAAAGCAAAAGAATGAGCCTGCTAAGGGCCATAAAAGTGGCATCCGTGAGAGATAATAGTTGAACGAAAATGGTGTTTTGCAAGAAACTGATAGGATATATAATAAAGAAACTAGTACAGTGGAGCAAATCACTGGCTAATGGTAATAAAGTTTAAGATTAAAACCATTCCAAGGCCTGGGCAGGGGGTTGCCATCAAGTGTGGCTAAGTGATATGATCCAGCAACGCCCAATTTAGTGATGCGATATGGTCCTTCCCAGTTGGGACCCAATTTTCCATCAGCAGGGGTACTGTGAACCAGCCAACCTGATCGGGAGGCCTCTCGTTCACTTTGGGGCGTTTTCTCTTGAGTGGATTGTGGATGATGTTTATCCGTCTCGATTTATCCGTCTCGATTTATCCTTCTCTATTATTCTTCTCTATTTTTCACGTTTATCCTTCTCTATTATCCACTCAAGATTGGATTTTTGAAAAAGGATGAGAGTTTGTAAAAAACTCGGAGTCGCCACCTTATTTTTAGGGAACAAGGAAACCACAAAAAAGAGTTTTATTTTCAATAAAACATTGACCCCATATTTTGGAAAAGCATGGTCTTTGAATCAAAGTTGGATTCGGGGGCTAGGTTACGAAGTGGGAAAGTTCCAAGGAACTCCTTGTAGGCACCCACTTCGCCCTAATTAAAGGTCTCCTAATTACTATTGGGCTTTATCAAAATCTTATCATGACAATCCTATTTATCTAACCAACCACAAAATATGATATATAATAGTAATAGATAATATAAAAAGTATACACAATCCTAAGGATCTTATGAGACTCGAAGTCATCCTAAGATTGGACTTGCGCCCTATTGACTGCCTACGTACCTTACCAATTGCTTGATAAAGATCAAAGTCCACGTAGTTCGATTACCCTAGGATTCTCCTATTGTAATGAACTATATCATTGAAGGCATTCTACCTTATCTAAGACTCTATCTTCGAGAGTTGGTGTTTGTTTGAAATATTTCATCTTTCAAAATGGGAGTTTCATCCCAAAATAACTTCTTTTATTTTCATTTGAAAACTCTCAAAGATAAACTCTTAAACAAGCCAAAACCCCTCTTTAGATGTAGTTTTTACAACAAAGGGGAGTCCTAGGTGAAGTCAAGTGGCTTCCCTATCCTAAGAGTCCCTAACTACATCCTAAAGTTATCTAAATAATCCTAAATACCAAAATAATGCATGCTGGAATTTCTATAAAATAAATAAAAAATGCATTAAAGAATATAAATGATGCATGAAAATGTCCTAAATGCAATCTAAATTAGCTATGGGAACTTAGACATGTTTCTAAGTAAGTTTGGACCTAAAAAAATGAGTTTTGATCCACTTTAAGGTCACTTTAAATCCATGGACAGATTTGAAAGTAATCAAAAAGTGGGTTTAAAACCCATAAAATAAATAAATAAAAGAAGTGTAAATGGCCTAATATGTAATCTAGTATGATATATCAAAATAATCATGCATCTTGCTTGAAAACAATCAATTCTATCACAAGGGAAGGGGCTTACCTTTGCTCGCTCCCTCGATCACAGTTCATATAGCATTCCAATCAAGACACAATTTAAATAATGATACAAACCTAACCACTAACTATTAATATGCAACCTTCACTTTTATCCTAACATGATAACAATATGCAAAATGACTCAAAGAGATGGACTAATATGCTTTCTTAAAAAAAAACATGCATAATCCTAACTTCCTAGCATATGTTCTAGACATGAAATAAATCTCAAATATCTAATCCTAACATGGTATGATCAAAGAAGAGTGGAAGAAGAAGAGTAGAAGAAAAGATGGAGAAATATGCATGTTAGAAGTATGCCCTAAAACCAATCCTAAAGGGTATATTAAGTTTCA
>JAESVK010000606.1:1208020-1221655 GCA_017140935.1 Hamamelis virginiana | reverse complement strand
CCTTTTCCGCTGCGAATCCATGTCTGTGGTTTTCACAGAACCTTTCAATGCATGCATAAAACTAATTCCTATCATGCAAAAAAGAAAACTATTTTAATAAACTAATCCCTATTATTCATATTATGGGAACAAGAAACTAACCTATCATGCATACTAATGAACTAAATCCTATACATACTAAAGCAATAAAAAGAAAACTATAAAAGAAAAAGAAGAAGAAGAAAACTCTACTAACCTCTTTACTTCATTCCCTCTTACTCCAAGCCTTCTCCTCAAGCTCTAAGGAATCCAAGGACCTCAAGGACTTTAAAACTTAAGCTAGAGTGCTATGGGGGAAGCTTGTAAAATTGCTCAAGCCTCTACTCTCCAAGCTAGCTCTCTAAAGCTTATTCTGTGTGTTAAAACTAATTTCAGGACCCTCTATTTATAGGGAGGCCTGAGTTTGATCAATGACTGAGTTTAAATCTCTTAGGAATGATCCAAGGGCTCTAAACCAGCCTTCCAAGGTGTTCATACTCATCCCAAAGTCCCCATGGTCGAACTGGACACATGGCAGGGGCTTGGAAGAGTCCTGTCAGGAAAAAAACACTGAAAATTAGCAAAACTGGGCAAAGGGATCGATGACCAACCACCTAAGGAAGGTTGGCCATCCTTTAAGGACGGTTGGCCGTCCATGGGTGGACAGTCATCCATTCCCTCGCCCAATTTTGCCCAATTTTGGGCCTGTCTCAGCCCGTCTTGACCCGGTTTCGGCTTTTTTCGGCTTTTTGGGCCCGTTTTAAGTCCAAATTTGACGATTCAAGCGCCGAAACGATCGTGATTCGATTCTCCATGTTTTAAGAAGTGTTTGAAGTGAAAATTCATTGACCAAGGTTAAACTTTTAGGGAAAAGTTGACCGATTAGCTGTTTAGGGCCTGCTTGGCCCAAATTAGGGTTTTGAAATCTGCTAACTGATTACTTTCGAAATCATTTCTTCTTCTCGAAACAAGTTTTAAAATATTTTAGGAAAGTATTTTGAAGCCTTTTAAGGCTTTGGTTTGGTAAAAATATCGAATCCCAGTCGCTTCCGGTCGAAACCCTAATATGGGCTTGAAAGGGCCTTTTGAGCCTTAAGAGCTAAACTTGAGCCAGAAGGCTCAACAGACCTTACCACTGATCAAATTAGCTACCAAACACACTTTGAATATTTATGCCAAAGTCTCGAGACCGTTCGAGACAAGATCGATAGTCGTTCAGGGCTTTTGTGATTCAAAGGACAGTACTGCCCTTCAAGTTACAAAAGGCCTTATTTTCTATCAAGCCTGGCTCAGAATGCCATGGAATTTTGCAGGGATGCTCCTAGACTCTTTAAAAACTAAATGCAAAAAGAACTGACTCAATCTGACCTAAAAACCTACATGCGATAATGACCTCTAACTAACTACCCATAAAGGGTAAAACTGGGAACTTAGGGTTTGAACACCCTATTTTACCTCTAAACACAGGCAACCATTCATGACCATACTCATGGTCAAAAATGGATGTCTACAGGTACGAGTATTTTCGAATACTTTGCGGAGCACTAAATCCCCTTCAGAAAAGGAGCAAGCTTTTGTATGCAAGTTGTAGTAGCTCTGTTGCTGTTGGTGATAATGATGGAGGTGTTGGAGAGCCGTTTCGCGATATTCATCAGCAAAGTCAAGTTCGGCCTGCAAGGAGGCGTTGTCTAAATGTTGCATTTCAGTTCAGAGGGTAGGCATCTGATTGTACCACAATTATACCTTCAACTATGGTATTACTGTGTTCTCTTATATAAATAAATTATATAATAGATATCATTTTGCATAAAATCTGTACATATTGGATTAATTTCTCTGTTTCAAGAAATCTGTGCAGATTGTACGAATTGAAAGCATCGCCTATGAAGCCTTGATGATCATCTCGAATTAATGAGCATTCAGCAGAAATCCACAGCAGCCTATTGAAGTACGTGAAATCATTCAAAGAATCTCTGCATTTTGAAAGGGGCAATGTTTCACATATCTATCGATAGCCAAGATGCGCTATCGATAGAGGCACTATCGATAGCGCATCTTCGCTATCGATAGAGGTATGGCGGCTGCGGGCTAATTTAGATATTTTGAGATATTTTGAGATATTTTGAGGGTATAATCGTCTTGTACGTTTTCTTTCTATAAATACACGTGTAACGACGACTTTAAGGGGGTTCAAGACTTTTGCTCTGAATCATTACTCTGCTATTTTAAATAGACTTCAAGTTACAGTTTAATTTCGCATTTTATTCGGCAGTTTACTTTTTCAGCAATTTCCAATTTCTGCAATTTTTCTTTTAATGCCTGGCTCAATTCTCACTTGAGAATTGTTCTTTAAATATACAGTCTTTACTTTCAGTACTTTACTTTTCTGCAATTTTTCCTTTTTATGCATGGCTCAATTCTCACTTGAGAATTGTTCTTTACTTTTAATGTCTTTTTCTTTATTTACTTAAGTCTTTTCTTTATTTACTTCAGTCACTTTTCTTTATTTATTTTCGCCATTTTCTTTATTTATTTCTGCCATTTTCCTTATTTCTTCAGTCATTTTATTACTGTTTTTATTTTACTTTTCCATCCCGTGAACCCTTAGAGCTTGTCATGGATAAAGGATATTCTCCTCCATTGATGTGTAGCTAATACTCCAAGCTTGGGTGAGGATGAAGTTGGATTCGTTATACAATCCTATTTTATAAACATCCCTCTATTTGTATTATGTGATTGCATAGTTGTGAAGGTTTTACCGCACACTATCGCTAAATATAATATCATATAATTGTACATCTGTGATTGCAATTATATAATTATGCAATGGTTCTGATTGGTATGAATACAAACCAGCATGCTTTATTCCTCATTTAAGGTGGATAGCGATATTCCATTCTTTTAAAGGATAAACCTGCAGGTCCTGTATTCATAATCTTTTTGGGACTTCCTTCTTGTAGTTGGAAGAACCACCATACATAATTACTATATTGAGGATTTTATAATATAAATTGTATAATTGATATTCAATGGGCTTCTCACCCAAGTTCCGCTCATTCCACTAAGTCAATCATGTTTTTAACTAGCTTTATTAAATTACTGCATTTTCGATTCGACCCAATCGGAGCAATTTCCACCAACCAATTAAATTAACAATATTCTTTTCACTTGAATTAATTCTAGAAAGTCTTTTATTATAAACCTGCATTTCCCAGTGGTTCGACACCCGTGCTCACTAGTCACAATCGAATTGAGATTAACAGTCACGCGGTTTTATAAATTAATTAATCTTGATCACTGACAAGGAATAATCTCCCGTGTCATTTGAGTCGATCACCCTATTTCAACAGGGATGACGGCTTCCATACCATAAGCTAATGCAAAGGGTGTTTCTCTATTAGCTCGACGACGCGTCTGTGAACCAGCCAACCTGAATCGGGAGGCCCTCTCGTTCACTTTTGGGGGGTGTTGATCTTGAGTGGATTGTGGATGATGTTTATCCGTCTCAATTTATCCTTCTCTATTATCCTTCTCTATTATCCACGTTTATCCATCTCTATTATCCACTCAAGATAGGGTTTTTGAAAAAGGATAAGAGTTTGTAAAAACTAGGAGTCGCCACCTTATTTTTAGGGAACAAGGAAACCACAAAAAGAGTTTTATTTTCAATAAAACATTGACCCCATATTTTGGAAAAGCATGGTCTTTCGAATCAAAGTTGGATTCGGGGGCTAAGTTACGAAGTGGGAAGGTTCCAAGGAACTCCTTGTAGGCACCCACCTCGCCCTAATTAAAGGTCTCTTAATTAAATTTGGGCTTTATCAAAATCTTTTCAAAACAATCCTAGTATATCTAATCAACCACAAAATATGAATAATAATAATATATAATAATAATAATATATAGTACAAAGTATACACAATCCTAAGGGTCTTAGGAGACTAGAAGTCAACCTAAGATTGGACTTGCGCCCTATTGACAGCCTACGTACCTTATCAATTGCTTGACAAAGATCAAAGTCCACGTAGTTCGATTACATAGGACTCTCCTATTGTAATAAACCACATAGTCGTAGATATTCTATCTTATCTTGGACTCTAGCTTCGAGAGTTTGAGTTTGATCAAAACACTTGTTATGAGAGATGGAATTTCATTCCATTTTTGAATTCTTTCAAAATCACTTTTTAGAATTATTCTCGAAGTAGAATCCTAGGTAAAATAGAACTCTATTCTTATTGTAATTCTTACAACAAAGAAGAGTCCTAAGTGGGATTAAGTGACCCCCCTAATTCTAGGATTTCTAGCTAATCCTAGGTTAGTCTAAATACCTAAAACACTATGATATGCATGCTGGAATTTCTGGAAAAATAAATAAAAATGCATAAAAGATTATAAACAATGCATGAAAATGGCCTAAATGCAATCTAAGTTATCTATGGGAACCTAGGCATGTTTCTAAGTTGATTTAAGCCTAAAAAATGAGTTTTAATGCACTTTTAGGTCACTTTAAACCCATGAACAGATTTAAAAGTGATCAAAAAGTGTATTTAATACCCTAAAAACAATGAATAAAAGTAGTGAAAAATGCACTAAATGCGACCTAATAATGGCATACATAAAATACCATAAACTCAAATCATGTTTATTCTAATTAACACAAGGGAAGAGACTTGCCTTTGTATGCTCCCTCGAACACAATTTGTATATCATCCCAAGCATCAATATTTAAAAGACATAATAAGAATAAAGGTATAAATAACATGCATTCCCTAACATGGATACTAACATGGAAAAAGACTCAAACTTCTATCATGCATTCACATAAAAAGAAGATTATAAAACTAACCTCTATCATGCATATTAATAAACTAAATCCTATTATATTCTAATCATATCCTATCATGCATACTAAAGAAATAAACTAAATCCTATTGTGCATATTAAAGAAATAAACTAAATCCTATTATGTATGCTAAAGAAATAATAAATTAAATCCTATCTTACTACAATGAACTAAATCCTATGAATACTAACAATGAACTAATCCTATGCATACTAAGGAAATAAAAACCTATATACTAAGAAAATAAAACCTAACCTAGCATGATCATAAAAGAAGAAGAAGAAGAAGAAAAAGAAGAAGAAGAAGAAGAAAAGAAAACTGCAAAAAAACTTTAAACTACTAACCTCTTTTTTTGCCTCCTTCCCTCTTGCTCCAAGCCTTCTCTTCAAGCTCCAAGGACTCCAAGGAACTCAAGGACTCTAAAACTTAAGCTAGAGTGCTATGGGGGAAGCTTGTGCAATTGCTCAAGCCACTACTCTCCAAGCTAGCTCTCTAAAGCTTTTTTACTGTGTGTTGAAACTGATTTCAGGGCCCTCTATTTATAGGGAGGCTTGAGTTTGATCAATGGCTTAGTTTGAATCCCTTAGGAATGATCCAAGGGTTCAAAATCAGTCTTCCAAGGTGTTCATACTCATCCAAAAGTCCCCATGGCCGAACTGGACACATGGTAGGGCTTGGAAGAGTCCCGGGCAGAAAAACCACTGAAAAATAGCAGTAATTGGCTAAAAGGATCGACGACCATCCACTCTAGGACGGTTGGCCATCCTTCATGGACGGTTGGCCGTCCCTAGGTGGACGGCCATCGATCCCCCATCCCCTATGTGGGCCTATCTCAGCCCGTTTTGACCCGGTTTCGGCTTTTCGGGCCCGTTTTAAGTCCAAATTTGACGATTCAAGCGCCGAAACGATCGTGATTCGATTCTCCATGTTTTAAGAAGTGTTTGAAGTGAAAATGCATTGACCAAGGTCAAAGGTTTAAGGAAAAGTCGACCGATTAGCTGTTTAGGGTCTGCCGGGCCCAAATTAGGGTTTTGAAATTTGCTAACCGATTGCTTTTGAAATCATTTCTTCTTCTTAAAACAAGTTTTAAAATGTTTTATGAAAGTGTTTTGAAGCCTTTGAAGGCTTTGGTTTGATAAAAATATCGAATCCCGGTCGCTTCCGGTCGAAACCCTAATCTGGACTTTGAAAGGGCCTTTCAAGCCTCGAGAGCCAAATATGAGCCAGAAGGCTCTACAGACCTTGCCACTGATCAACTTAGCTAACAAACACACCTTGAATATCAATGCCAAAGTCTCGAGACCATTCGAGAAAAGATCGACAGTCATTCAGGGCTTTTGTGATTCAAATGACAAAACGACCCGTTAGTCACAAAAGGCCTTATTTTCTATCAAGCTTGGCTCAGAATGCCATGGAATTTTGCAGGGATGTTCCTAGACTCTCTAAAAACCTAATGCAAAAAGAGCCGACTCAATCTGACCTAAAAATCTACATGCGATAATGACCTCTATCTAATTACCCATAAAGGGTAAAACTGGGAATTTAGGGTTTTGACACCCTGTTTCACCTCAAATCAAAGGCAACCATTAATGACCATACTTATGGTCAAAAATGGATGTCTACAGATGCGTCGTGCGGTATGCCCATAGTATGCCGGGGATTTCATCAACCCATTTACCTTTAACTTGATCGAGGCGTTTCTTGAGGGAGTCAAGGATCATTCTGCTTGACCATTACCTTGAGGATACCGGGGAGTGGAATAGGTGCCACGAATATGAAACTCCTTGCAGAAATCACGGACAAGTTGGTTGTCAAATTGGCGGCCATTGTTTGTAACAATTGCTTAAGGAAAGCCGAAACGGCAAACAATGTGTTTCCAAAAGAAGGCCTTGACTTCAGTTTCGCTAATATGGCTGTATGGCTCAGCTTCAATTCACTTGGTGAAGTAATCAATGGAGACAAGTAGGTATTTCTTCTGCGCAGGAGCCGTGGGTAAGGGACCAACGATGTCCACTCCCCATTGGGAGAAAGGCTAGGGAACTATCACAGAGTGTAAATCACCAAGGGGTTGATGAAGTAACGGGGCATAGCGTTGGCACTTGTCGCATTTATGAACAAAAAGCTGTGCATCTCTTTTGATGTAAGGCCAATAATATCCGAGAGATAATAAGTGATGAGCCAAAGATCTGCCCCCAGTATGGCTGCCGTAAATCCCTTCGTGTGCTTCGGAAAGGACATAATTGGCTTCATCAGGGGCGAGGCAACGTAGATGGGGCCCAAGGAAGGAACATCAATAAAGGGTATTACCATTCATAGTGTATCTTGCAGCCTGTAGCTGGATTTTTCGCGCTGCATAAGGGTCTTGGGGGAGCTCCTGAGTTGTGAGATAGTGAATGAAAGGGGTTCGCTAATCTACATCGAAATCAGATGGGACTGTGACAGGATCAGACTGAGGAGGTAGAGAATGAGCTTCTTGGTAAGTGATCGGAACCTCTCGCGTGAGTTAGGAGTCCACTCGGGAAGAGATATAGGCTAGGGCGTCAGCATGGGCATTGTCCTCCCACTTGATTTGAGAGATTGTAACTAACTAAAAGGAGGAGAAAAGTTCCCTAGCCTCTAATAGATACCGGGCCATACTTGGGTGGCGTGCTTGATAATCTCCAGTTACTGATAACAAGTTTGGAGTCACTATAGACCTGAAGTAGGTGTATCCATAATGAAGAAGCCCAGTGCAATCCGGCCAAGAGGGCTTCATATTCGACTTCATTATTGGAGGGGGAGAAACCAAATCATAAAGATTTTTCAGAGATGTCACCAGAAAGGGGTATCAAAACGAGGCCAGCTCCTGCACCATTTTCATTGACGGCTCCATCAACGTAAAGCCTCCATTTCGGTGTGTTTGTCCCATTCAGTGGAGCAATGGGGTCTGAAGACACTGTATCGACAATCAGAGCTGTTGTGATAGTCTGAATGTTGTCAGGGAGCTGTTCGTGCTCAACGAGAAAATCAACCAAGACTTGTCCTTTCAATGCTGTACGAGGGCGATATAAAATGTGATATTGGTCGAGTTCAATAGCCCATGCTATCATGCGGCTAGAGCTCCCTGGTCGACGCAGGATTGTCCGAAGTGGTTGCAAAATCATGACGGCAATAGTGTTGGACTGGAAATACTGAACTAGGCATCTGGATGTATAAACAAGGGAAAGGACAAGCTTTTCTATAGAACTGTACCGTGTTTCAGAATCAAGGAGTGCTCGGCTGACATAGTAGACGGGCAACAATCCTTTGGGAGTTTCGCGGACCGGAGCTGCGCTGACGGCAGCAACAGAAATAGTAAGATAAAGTGGGAGCACCTCCCCGGGCTCAGGTCGGGAAAGCAAAGGCGGTGAAGTTAGATAGCATTTGAGATCTTAGAAGGCAAGCTCGCAATCTGCATTCCAAGTGAATTTGTCTCCCTTTTTCAATAACCTGAAGAAAACACGACACCGATCTGTAGCGCGAGCAATGAAACGGCCTAGGGCTGCCACTTTTCCGGCAAGGCGTTGAATTTCCTTGGGGTTGGTTGGAGATGGCAAGTTTAGGAGGGCCAGAATCTGGGTAGGATCAGCTTCTGTGCCCCGATGGCTGACAATATATCCCAAGAATTTTCCAGAAGCTATGCCAAACATGCATTTGTCGGGGTTGAGCTTCATGTTGTAGTGGTGAAGAATTCCAAAAGCCTCATTCAGAGCAATGGTTAGAGCAGTGCTTGCTCTTGACGAGCATGTCATCGATGTAGATTTTGATAGTTCTGCCTAGCTGGGTAGCAAACATATCGGTGACAGTCTTTTGATAGGAAGTTCCTACGTTCCGCAAGCCGAATGGGAGCTTAGTGAAGCAATAAAGGCCTCTCTCAGTGACGAAAACCGTTTTTTCTTGATCGTCGGGGTGCATGGGGATCTGATTGTACCCGGAGTAGGCATCTATGAAGCTGAGGAGCTCAAAGCCAGCAGTGGCATTAACAAGTTGATCAATTTTGGGCAGAGGAAAACTGTATTTCGGGTAGACCCGATTCAGATCGGTGTAATCAATGCATACCCTCCATTTGCCATTCTTTTTAGGCACGACAACAATATTAGCAATCCATTCAGGGAACTGGACTTCTCGGATTATGCCTGCTGCTAAAAGTTTCTGGACTTCCTCGTTGATGATACGATTCTTTTCGGGGGCGAAATGTCGCTGTTTCTGTCGGACTGGGCAAGCTGTTGGGTGGATGTGGAGCTAATGGCTGGTGAACTGAGGGGAAAGTCCGGGCATATCAAGGTGGGAACGGGCAAAGACATCACGGTTAGCCGCCAGTAACTGTAAAAGCAAAGTTTTTTCATCGGGTGTCAAAGAGGTCCCAATCCGATATATCTCAGTTGGGTAGGAGCTGTTGGGAACGACTAGTTCAGTTTCTTCAACAGTGCTTGCCTTGTCATCCCGTTTCCGTGCAGGTTGCGATTCGACCTCGGTCCAATCTGGGAGCTCCAAACAAGGGATGTACACAATGGAGCCGAGGTCCTGTGATTGCTATAAGACGGTGGAGGGGTGAATGGCCATTGAATAGCATCGTCATGCAGCGACTTGATCGCCTAGGATTTTCATGACCCCACTGGGAGTAGGGAATTTGAGCTTCTGATGGTAGGTGGATGGCACTGTCTTCATTTGATGGATCCAGGGACGCCCAAGGATGATATTGTAAGGAGAAGGAGTGTGAACAACCACAAAGTCTGAAAGGATAGTAATAGGTCCGACAGAGACAGGCAAGGTAATTCTTCCCACAGCAAAGGTGGTCTGGCCATCAAATCCTACTAAAGGGGTGGAGTCTGATGTTACACTTTCATCAGGAAGGCCAAGCTTGCCCACTACATCTTTGAAGATGATGTTAATGGAGCTGCCATCATCGATCAAGATACGTTGAACAACATAGTTAGCAACGTTTAGAGAGAGCACCAGAGCATCATCATAGGGGTGATCCAGGTGGTTCGTTTTGTTTTCTGAAAAAGATATCGTTCCATCAGTAGAGATTTGACTCCCAGTGCTGACTCCAAGAGAGATTTGCATGATATATTGGACGTGAGCTGCCTTTTTAAAGGACGCCCTAGCTGCAGATCGAGTGCAAGATTTTCCTCCGTGTATAGCAGTGATTACGGGCGTTGGAGCTAGGGGAGTTGAAGTCGGCGGAGCTCGTGGAGGATCTCATTGAAAAGGAGTGACAAGATATTTGTCGAGAACACCTTTCCGGACAAGAAATTCCAATTCTTTCTTTAGGGACTTGCAATCGTCAGTATTATGTCCCTTATCTTTATGGAATGAGCATTATTTGCTTTGATCACGGTGAGCATGATCGCCATGCATAGGAAGGGGCCATTTGACATACCGCTCCCCCTTGATGTCCTGCAGGATTTTATGGAGGGGCTGGTTGAGGGGAGTGAAATCATCTCGCGGGCTGGGTGTACCACCGGTTCTGGGTTTCTTGGGGTCTGGCTTTTCTTTTACTTCCGGAGCTCTAGTGGACTTTCCCTTGTGCTGGGGAGCTGATTGAGCCAAGGTTGCTACCTTGGGAGCTGCAATGTCCATTTCTTCCTCCAGTTTAACGTACTTATCGGCCCGTAGAAGCAGGTCGCTCATGGAGTTGGGCCTGTTTTTAGTCAAGGAATGATAGAGTGGGCTGGATATTGCCAAGCCTTTGTGAAAAGCGATGGTGGCCATCCGATTGTCACAGTCTTCTATCTGCAAAGACTCCATTTGAAAGCGATGAATATAGTCCCTGCGAGATTCATCGTCGGCTTTCCGGAGATTGAAAAGGTAGTCCTCGTCCTTCTTCTGTTTGCTGCTGTAAGTGTATTAAGAAAGGAAGGCAGTGCACAATTCTGCGAAGTTTGTAATAGAGTTGGCTTTTAGGTGGTGAAACCAAACTAAAGCCTGGCCCTGAAGGCTGGAGGGAAATATGCGACATAAAAGATATTCGTTGCCTTCTTCGAGGGCCATCATTTGTCGGTAGTGGTACATATGTTCTTCGGGATCAGTATACCCTTCGTACATTGTGAATTTTGGTGAAACAAATTTGCGAGGGAGTTCCGCGGACATGATTACTGAGGAAAAGGGGGTGTGCGCAAGATTGCGCATAGTGCAGCGAGTCTGATGTTCTGTCGTTCCACCCTTCATATTGTCAAGTTGTAGGGATAACTCACCAATCTTTTTGTCAAAGATCCCTTGCATCTCCTGTCGGAGCTGTTGAGTAGGATCAAGGAGTGGTGGAGCTATTGTCTCTTGTTTGTCTTCTGCTGGGAGGTCGTTCATGGTGGATTGTTCTACACGTGAATGGGTGTTATCGGTTAAAGCATGGTGCTGTGCCCGGAGCTCTTTATTTTCATCTTCCAGCCGTTTCAATCGGTCAGTATAATCCTCTTGCTGTTTTGTTATTTGGTCATTCATGCTTTGCAATTAGTCTTGCATGTCCTTCAGTAGTCCCTCCATAACGGTATTTTGATGATTGCTAGTAAAGCGTGTGATAACCATTAACACCAAGAGATATGAGTATTATCCTCTGAGAAGGAGGCCTTCCCACAGACCGCGCCAATGTGGAGCTCTGCTTAGCTTGGGAGGTATGGTTAGGCCTCGAGGTGCTGCTTCCTTTTGGTGGAGCTAGTTTAGAACGCTATGGAGCTAAAGATACCCCAGTGTGGGGCTGCCAAAGAGCCTCCGACGATCAAGTCAGTTAGATATCCAAAGTGGAATTAATAAGAAAGACAATATATCATTGGGGTATTTTGGAGCTGTTCTCTAGTAATCAGGATTGAACTTACCTTAATCCGTCCCTTTCCTTTGTATATAAAAGAGAGGGGATTCCTCCTTTTTGGGTTTAGATCCATCTCCCTAGAGGGCAAAGGGCTCTGGATCGAGGAATGTACAACTGTCGTCAGTCAATGGGGAGGTCCCCGTCGCATTAAATGTTCCTTAGGTCGGTTGTGAAGATCTTTTGACTACAGACAGAAGAGGGTGAAAGTTTCCCTACATTTCTGGTGCTTACGGGAGTATCTTCGCTTCTGGCGATTCCCAGCTGCTTATTTAGTACTTAGGGGCCTGTGCAGCTCCACCTGATATCCTGGCTCACTAATGATCATTAATGCTTACTAATGATCATTATCTCAGATGGCGCAGAACGTGGGTGAAGAGACCTTTTGTCTCTGCGCCGGATAAAACATGTATTTGCCGCCCTTGGAGCTGGCCCCTAGGTAACCGACGCGTGGCAGTGGGGCCCGCCACTTCCCTCAAGTAAGGAGAACCGATTAAAGCTGGTTGGAAATGAACGGGGGATGGCCACGTGTTAGATTTGTGGGGCTTCTCTTGGGTAACTGGACGAGTGTGCGAGTCTGGGCTCCCACAGTTAGGTCTCCCTAGGTTTTAGGGGGGTTCAAGAACCGACCGGGACAGATTGAACAGACCAAAACCAAACCAAACCGCCCTATTTGGTTGGTTTTAATGAGTGCCACGGTCCCTAATGGTTTTCATTTTCCTCAAACCGAGGTGATTGGTTTGGTTCATATAATGAGGGTATAGACCGACCAAACCGACCGATGTACACCTCTACTATTTGCATAATGCATGCTTGTTTGATTGTAGTTGTATGAATTGGCCCAATTGGAACTTATTTTGGAAATTGGTACTTGGTAGTGTGGATTATTTCGTGCATAATAGGTGTTTATTTGAAAATTACTAGTAGTTGATTTTGGGTGACACAATTTTAAAATTACGTCATGCATAATAGGTTCCAATTACTGGTGGTTGATTTTGGGTGACACAATTTTCAAGGTTCCAATTACTAGTGGTTGATTTTGGGTGACACAGTTTTCAAATTACTTCATACATAATAGGTTCCAATTACTAGTAGTTGATTTTGGGTGGCGCAATTTTCAAATTACTTCATGCATAACAGGTTTCGCAGTGCTAGTAGTTGAAAAGAGAGAGACCATAGGAGTTGGCAGTGACAATTTTTTCGGGTGATACAATTTTGTGACACAAATTTTTTTTTTTTTTTTTAATTAGCGTCTATCAAAATCGATGATAAACTGACCGAGCCAAGCCGAAAAACATCCCCTTTTGGTTGGTTTTCATGAGTGACACGGTCCCTAATGGTTTTCATTTTTCTCAAACCGAGGTAATTGGTTTGATTCATATAATGAGGGTATAGACCGACCAAACCGGCCGATGTACACCCCTACTAGGTTTTGTCACAATCACTTTTAATATGAAAATTTTGATATGTCAAGAGTTGATTTGAACAAAATTTTAAAACTATATGTGAAGAGATTGTTCTCTAAAAGTGATATATTTTATGCAAAACTAATGCCAATGAAGCCTTAAAGCCTTCAAAGTTTCTTGCCCCCAAGCTTAGCAAGAAATTCAGCTGCAAAATTTTTTCTCTAACAATTGTCTAGTTTCTTGAGATTATAATTTTACAATAAAGAATTAGAATGCCATTGTTATGATAGCTTGTATATGCAATAAGGGTCTGTTTGGAAATTTTACAAAACTGGATCAAGCTGAAACCCATTATTAATGTAATTATTTTTTCGTAAACCAACTCATTGTTGGTTTTTCTTTTTCTAAAAAAAAAAAGATGAACTTTATGCCCTTCGTCTCTGTTATTTCTTTCCTTTATTTTTTCGGGGTTTTTAGTCATATGTCCTTTCCTTTAGCAGTTTAGACAAATAAGTCCAAGCAAAAAAAAAAAAAAAAAAAAAAAAAAA